>JANHMN010000011.1:74004076-74016928 GCA_030674055.1 Rhabdomys pumilio | reverse complement strand
TTCCACAGTGGATGCCACTGTTAGGGTGGGTGATTCCACAGTGGATGTCACTGTTAGTGTGGGTGATTCCACAGTGGATGTCACTATTGGGGTGTGTAATTCCACAGTGGATGTCACTGTTAGGATCTATAATTCCACAGTGGATGTCACTGTTGGGGGTGCATAATTCCACAGTGGGTGTCACTGTTGGGGTGTGTAATTCCACAATGGATGTCACTGTTGGTGTGCATAATTCCACAGTGGATGTCACTGTTGGGGTGTGTGATTCCACAGTGGATGTCACTGTTGGGGTGTGTAATTCCACAGTGGATGTCACTGTTGGGGTGTGTGATTCCACAGTGGATGTCACTGTTGTAGTGTGTAATTCCACAGTGGATGTCACTGTTGGGCTGTCTAATTCCACAGTGGATGTCACTGTTGGGGTGTGTAATTCCACACGTGGCTGTTTGCAAACAAACTGAGTAGCAGGTCTGGGAGGATATGACTCAGAAGGTTGACAGAGACTTTCTCTTTTATTTTTTATCTGAACAGTTCTAGTTTGTAATTATCTGTGGCAGCAATGTTTAAGGTTAGGGTACACTGGATAGTAATATTGTCAATAACACTCTAAGCCAAAGTTTGCTAAATGCTGTCGCAGATAATATTTATATCCTAATTACACCAAGTCTCAATAGTCATTTTTACAAAGACCTTTTATAGCACCCTGTATAGTAATAAGCACATTTCTGGGTTCAGAAATTAAAATTCTTACTTTGATGTTCTAATCTCCAAGTACCTCAGAATGTGACATCTTTGGAACTAGAGATATTACAGATGTGGCAGGGTAGGCCCCTGATCCAGCATGGCTAAGGTCTTTACAAAGGAGATATTTGGAGACAGAAGCTCACAGGAAGAAAATGAAAGGGCAGACACTATTCTTCTGTAAGGCAGGGAAGGCCTAGGATGGGCAGGAACCACAGATTCTCCCTTGCAGCCCTGGAAAGAATGGAGTGGGGAGAAAGGTTTTCTGCAGTGGTATAACCACTGATGAGGAGAACACGTCCCTATAAACAAATGTACCTTTAAACATTGCTAGTGAATCTCAGTCACACACACTCAGACATATAACTTGTACACACACACACACACACACACATACACATATACACAGAACACACACTCACATAACATTTACACTCACACTCACACTCACACACACCACATATACACAACAAATGTTTCTTTAAACAACTCTAGTGCATCTCAGTCATACACACTCATATACATACACACAAATATACACACATACATACATACACAAACACATGCATACGCACTCACACTCATACAAAGGTACACAGAAGACACATACACACTCCCACACACAAACGCATCAACTCACACCCACTCATGAATACAAACACACACACCACATATACATACACTCACACACTCACACATACATACCCACTCACACATAAACACACACCTACACACTCACACACAAACATGCATACTTATATATAACACACTCATATATACATGCATACACACCAGACACACACACACACACACACACACACACACACACACACACATATATATATATTTAAACTGGGGGCCTGGGGATGTATCACAGTTGGTAGACTGCTTGCCTAGCATGCCTGAGGTCTTGGATTTGAGCCCCGGCAGGCTTGGTGGAGCCCTAGTATAATCTTAGTACTAGGAACTAGAGACTGCAGGATTAGGAATTCAATGGCTACACAGTGAGTTTCAGGCCAGTCTAGGCTATATGAGACCCTGTCTCTCAAAGAAAAATAACAAGCTAACAAAAAAAATGATATTTAGCACTGAGAGGAACCCGAGCCTCTCACATGGGAACACTGATCACTGAGCCTGATGCTCCTCTGTGGTGTGCAGAGCTGAGCTAACATTTTCCCTAGGCACTCTGGCTTCTGTTGCTAAGGATTTAGGTTCATCCACGGTTTATTTGCCCCAGACGCACCCCAGAATGGGAGAGAGGTCCTCTGTGCTTCACCACCGAGGTGTACTCCCTCCCCAGTCATGTTTGCATACCAGGTCTCATCTTTCTTATTTTAAAAATGGACGTTTTTATACCAAAGTGAATACACCACTGGTATTTTATTCATTGTATTTAATTGAATTATACACACAGCTGTACATAGATGTATAAAATCTTTTCGAGTTAAGATTTTTGCATCACCAAGATTAAAAGTAAACGGTTTCTGTGGTCTTTGTCATGGCTTCGGCTGTAGCGTTGCTAGGACCTCGTTCTTTCATGGCATGGTGTGGACTCTAACATGTGCTCACAGTCTTGATTTTCCTCAGGTAGTGTCTAGAAACATCTAATTAATATAGATCCATTTCTAGAAATAGACCACGAGAGTTAATGAGGATGGGAAGGGAGCATTGTTAATGGAGGGGGGAAAAGGGAAAGGGAGATGGGGTGGGGGAAAGGAAGAGGGAGACTGACATTTTCCTAAGCAGTGTGGCCCTGTGTTTCTGTTTCCAAGGAATTTGGAATTTGCTTGGGCTGTTTGCTCTCTGCCAGTCTCCTAGTCCTCTATCTCAAGGCACCACCTCAGAAAGAGAGAAGAGTTCCTTTCTAGGGACCCCGTCCCCCCCTCCAGTAGCCTCAGTGCCTACAATGGACTACACTAGAAGATGGGCTACACTCCTTCTCCAGGAGTCTCTGCATTCTGTATCTCAGAAAATGTGCCCTACCCCACAGCTAGTCTTTTCCATGTAGTCAAGAGCCGTGTGATTTTTATGTTCCCAATACGAGTTATCAATGTGGCATTATCTTTTTGTCCTGAAGTAAATGAACTTGCAGCTTTCCTCAGATCCATAGCTGCTTGTCATATGGGCAATTCCCACAGTTGCATTCCAACCCAAGGTGGTGTCTTATTTACAGTTTCTACTGCTGTGATGAAACACCGTGACCAAAAGCAAGTTGGGGTGTGTGTGTGTGTGTGTGACAGGTTTATCTCGCTTTCACATCCTAGTCCTTCACTGAGGGAAGTCAGGACAGGAACTCAAGCAGGGCAGGAACCTGGAGGCAGGACCTGATGCAGAGGCCATGGAGGGGTGCTACTTACTAGCTTACTCCCCATCACTTTCTCAGCCTGCTTTCTTATAGAACCCAGAACCACCAGCCCAGGGATGATACCACACACAGTGGGCTGGGCCCTTCCCCCGTCAATCACTAATTAAGAAAGTTCCTTGTAGTCTTCCCTACAATCCAATCTTACGAAGGCATTTTCTTTCTTAACTGAGGTTTATTCCTCTTAGAAGACTTGAGCTTGTGTCACATTGGCATAAAACTATCCGGTGCAGGTAGGATCTGTAAAAGGACTGACAGAGAGACTCTGGGACCTTAGCTTGCTTTCCTCCCCCCCCCCCTCCGCTTTAGATTGATGGTGTGCATCTGGGGTAGATTTACCTGTGTGTATGAATCTTCCTCTCCTCTGGGAGGAGAGCGATACATGGCTGAGGTCAAGTGGTGGCTTTTAGGAGGTAGGGCCAGAGGATAATATTGGGTTGATATCGGTGAGCCAGGATGACTGATGGCTGAGACTTGTGTCTGTGATTAGCTCTCCTTTCCAAGAGGGAAGAAAGAACATTGGGGGAGGGGAGCTTCAGGCAGAGGCAGCTTTGCTTGGAATCTGTTCTTGTTGCATTGAGAAACATTGAACATCCGGAGATGTTAGCCAGGCTGCAGGGCGAGAGGTAGAGGTGGTGCTGAAGGAATCGGTCTGTAAGGGTAAAGGAAGCATGTGCGATGAACATGGCTTCATACAGGCAGAGATCTGGACCATGAGATCCAGAGAGGTGGCGGAGCGATCCCAGGAGGACATGGGGTGTGACCTTCATATAACACGGGCAGGAAAAAGACTCAAGAACCACCAGGAACACTTGGGTTTCCCGTCTTGTTTCTACAGTTAATACTCTGGTCTTCAGTGATGACAGCTGCTGTCTGTTCTGTGTGAAACCTCCTCCTTTCAAGAGCCACATAATGCAGTATTGCTGTCAGTAGCACATGTTTCTTTATCCCTCTAAAAGCATTAATCATATTAAATAATAGGATGCATTATGACGTTTTTATACACATGTATAATATACAAATGTGTCTTTTTCTTTGTGGTGTGGTGTGGTGGTGGTAGTGGTGTTGTTGGTGGTGTGTGTGTGTGTGTGTGTGTGTGTGTGTCTGTCTGTCTGTAGGTTAAAGACCAGTTTGGATGTCATCATTACTGTCCACCTTGTTCTTTGAGACAAGGTCTCTCACTGGCCTGAAACGTATTGATTTGACCAAGCTAGCTGGCTAGCCAGCTGAGCTCAGAGGATCTGCTGGTATCTACTAGTGTTGGGATTTTAATTGTATGACTCTAGTCTTTGTTTGTTTGTTTGTTTGTTGTTTTTAACCAAGGTTTTGATGATTGAAGCCAGGGCTTCCTGCTTGCAGGGTTAGCAGGTTACTGACTGAGCTGTCTCTTTAGTCCAGTGGAATGTATTCTTGGTTTGTGACCAGTGGTCTTTCTGGTGCATTGCCTGATTCTGTATTTTTGTAGGAAGCATTGCCCACGGAGGCTGGAGGATTATGGTGGGCCAACAGTCACAACTGGTTTTGTGTCAAGAGGGTGTGCTTTCTTTCATAGGCTTTTGAACATTTCCAAAATAAAAGACACTGTTTCTGCTTCTAGAAATCCTTGCTTTTCGATCTTTAAATAGTCCACATGATTTCAGTGAAGGAAAAATCTGACTCCCCAGTTTGTCAGTCATGGAGTATTTCATATAAACTTTTGCTTATTTTTTTTTTAAACTTTCAGTGACGCTTCCCACTCTGTTCTGGGTGGGAACTGACATCAGTGGTGCTGCTGTTGAGGAGTGAGCACCTGCATGAAGCCCAGTGAACCACGAGAATAGTGAGTCTGTCTCGGGTGTCTCTCATCGGGACTTATGCTGACTGTCTTCTGAGCCAGCCAGGTTCTGTCACTCTCATCTACTGGTTGGTTCAATTCTGCCACTTCATGTCACATTTAAATTTATTCTGTTTATAGAAATCCAAGCCGAAAAGACTCACAGTGTTGGCAGTTGATGAAAGCAGTTCAAGCTTGATTTTTGACACCGAGATTCGATGAGAGCTCAAGTCAAACAGTGCATTCCGTCTCCCTTCCCAGTGGGCAGGGCTTTGTGGCTGGCGAAGTCATGGTCTAGTTTGGGTCAGGTCTCAGGGCTTCCAAAGAGAGCTTTGATTGAGAAATGAAGGGGTTTGAAAGGCGCCGTCCAAAATACAACTTTCAGAGGTATGGACTAAAAAAATAAATGAGAGAAAATTGGATTAATTTGTATGATTCTACCACTTCGGTTCCAAGTTTACAAAACAAAATGTCTCTTAAAGAAAGGCCAGCCTCGACTCCAGACATGAAGATTCTGTACTGCATAGAGTAGGGACGGCTGACGGGGGTGAGGGTCCTGAGGAGAGAGGATGTGTCTGGAGACCTTTGGGGTCTGATGGCGATTACCAGGCTCTGCAGAACTTTCCCCATGAATTCCTTTGGAATTATGTTTTTGAAACCAGATCCCAGCCCCTTCTGCTGTTGACCGTTTTCATGTGAAGTAACAGGAACCCAGAGGCGAGTCTGAAAGTCGAAGTGTTTCCCCTGTGGTGAGTGTCTGCCTGAAAAATTACACTGGCAAATGGAGTGAGAACCAGAAGAATTATCCTGGGTGTGCAGATCAGGGAGGTAACTCCAGCTAGCAGGGTGTACGGTGTCCTGGTTTTCACTCCAGCTCTGCCCGTCACTCTGACTTTGAGCGAAGGGCTTGGGCTGTGGAAGCCTCAGTTTCTTCATCTGTGCATTGGGAATACAGGCACCTGTCATAGTGTCTCTTGTCATCTGGACACAACCAAGAGTCATCTGGGTAGAAGGAATCTTCACTGAGGGATGGCCTTGTAGCCATGTCTGTGGGGAATTGTCTTGACTGTTGAGTGATGTAGAGGGCACAGTCCACTGTGGGCGGTGTCACCATGAGTCCATAGCCCTACGTTGTATAGGAATGATGGCTATGTTGTTGTTCCTGCTTTGACTTCATTCACTGAGAGACTGTAACCTAGAAGTGGGGGAGGAAATAACCCTTTGCCCTGGGAATTGCACTTGATCAGAGTATTTTATCACAGTGATGGAAAACAAATGATGGTATCGCCTTGTGATGGGACGTGTGCCCAACATTTTGGTATTGTAACAGGATGCTATCATCTACAAATTCACACTGGGAGCCAGGCAGTAACATTATAATGACAGCAAAAATATATCAAGCACACATAAAAGCACAAACACCACAATTTTTATGTAAGCTTTGTGTAAGTTCCGTGTTGTGGCATGTTCATAGCTGTCCTGGGCCTCATAGACTATCCACTGTGACTTCCGGCCCATGAAAACCTGGAGCAGCAATTACCAGTCACAGCTGACAACGTTTCCTGAGTGTTTTTTTTGGGGGGATGTTTGTGATGGATATACATCAAGATGTTTTATGGTTTACATGATCTAACTTTAACCCTTCTGGCTTCCTAATGCCAGACATTCTTATCGGCTGTGGATTGCCAACTGCCTGATAGCTCATTTAATGTTAGTGACCACAAAGGAGCCATGCAGAAGACAGGCAGGATATAGATGTGAACCCACATTGGTTTTGGCAGGCACCCCCCCTCCCCAACTCTGGAATTTTAAGGACTCTTGTTTGTAAAAGCATAGGATATGATTCAGGGAGGGACCAGGATGTGTGTGATTCAGTGACATTTATAAAAATGATATTGGGTGGAAGACTGGTCCCTTCTAGACACATTCTTTCTTTTAAATTTTTCGACTATGTGTCTGTTGTGTACATGTGCATGTGAGCTTAGGGCCTGCATGAGCCTGAGGAGTGGATCCCACAGAGGACAGTCAGAGACAATTGTGAGCAGCTGACAAAGGTGCTGGGGACCGAACACAGGTCCTCTGTGGGAGTGGTAATCCTCTCAGTTGAGCTGTCCCTCAGCCCCCATGCTTCCTTTCATAAACATTAATTTTTCAGAGTCACATGAAAAATGACTGTCCTGGTCTACAGGGAGTGGCAGTTTCATGGCGCACAGAAGCTGGCTAATGTCCTTTAGTGTGTGCCTAGATTGACAGAGAAGGATTGCTCAGGTTTCAGGTCACAGGCCAGTCATCAAGACTGGTGTGAAAAATAATGAAATAAACAAGAATGTATTTTTTTTTTGTCTTTGTCTAGTATGAAGTTGATTTATAAGACAGGACCTGCATTGAACTTTGATAAATAACCAGGAGTTATTTTGAATCCAACCTTCATATTGTATCATGTGTAGGTAATTGCTTGCCCAAAAGGAGATATTTTCACATACCGGTCATGCTGTGAACTGTTAATTAAAGATAGAGTGTTTTAAACCTGGCCAGTAGAACAATTATGGCAGAACCAGTCTGTAACTTAAACCCATTAACTGCTTGTGATTCTGTGCAATCATTTGTCATATTGTAGATGGGAGAATAGGGTGGTGCACAGGTTTGAATTTGTGATGTGTCTTCTTGTGGAACTGATGGATTCTATCCTTCCCAGTGTTAGTAAATTAAGACAAAAACCTTTTATTCGTAAATTTATAGATACATTAGGAAAAGGGAAAAGGGATATTTTGTAAAAAAAAAAAAAAATCATTGCTTCAGACTTAAATCTTTCCTGGCATTTGAATAAATGTACAAATCTTATTTTAGATCTTTTAATTTTATTGGGTACTTTTTGCTAAAATTTATATTAGAAATAGCTCATAATTACACTGTGTCTTCAAAGCAATTTTTTTTTTCCTCCTTAGCAGCACAATCATTTGCTGGGAACATACAGAGAAAAATTACTGATGCTATCCTAGGTTAAAATTCAGGTAATTTTCCTATAATAGAAAATTCTATTTTTATCTGTAGATGTTGCCAGTAAAACCAATTATGACCCCAGACAAGGGGAATTTCAGCTGAATTAAAGGATAATTGTAAGAAACACAAGATACCTGAACTTTTAAGACTTATTTTTCATGTCATTTATCGTTATTATTTATTATTATTATATTATTATATTACTATTATATTGCTATGTGTGTGTGAATGCAGGTACATGTATGTTACACATACATATGGAGATCAGAGGAAAAGTTGTAGGGGTCTGTCTTCTTCTGTCAGACGAGTCCCAGGTAGTGAACTCAGGTTGTCAGGTTTGAATGGCAGGAACCGCTCTCACTGAGCCAGCTGCCTTTGCAGCCCGAGGTATCTGACTTTTACGGGCATAATTATTTAATGTTCCAAAGAGATGGCATGGTGGAAAATACATTAGTGGCATCGGCCTGATAACCCTATTTAAATCCGCAGGAGCCCATGTAAAGATTTAAAAAGCCAGATAGTGGTGCATATCTGTAATACCGGATCCTTCCAGCAGTGAGGTGAGAGACAGCTAGCTTGTGGCAGGAACACTAGGGAAGACTCTTCCTCCAGAAGATAGAAGTGATTCAATTTCAGAAAGCCATCCTCTGACCTCCATGCATGTGCTGATACACACACACTCACACCCTTACACAATACACACTCACACAGATACACACACTTATATAAGTCACACTCATACTAACACACATACATACACACTCACCCTTATACATATACACACACTCACACCCCTACACACATGAAGTCATATACATTCACACACACACACTTATACACTCTTGTACACAAACTAACACTCGTACACATACAGTCACATACATACACACTCACTCTTACACACACACATATATACTCACACCCTTACATACATATACACTCACACACATACACATTCACACTCTTACAAACACACATTCACACACATACACACTCAAACTCACATACACTCATACTTGTACATACATATGCATGCATATACACTCACACACAGAGTCACACAGTCACATAGTCACACATTCTCATACCCTTACACACATACATATACACTTATATACATTCACACAGTTATATACACTCACACACATAAACACAATTTCTTTAAATTCAAGGTTTTTTTTAAAGATTCATTTTTATTTTTGCATTTTGTAAATGTATGTATTTAAGTGGTAGTCTATGTACATGAATGCCGTTGCTCTCAGAGGCCAGGATAGGTCATTAGATGTCCTGGAACTGGGGTTAACAGATGGTTGTGAGCCGCCTACCCTGGGTACTGAGAACAGAACCCGGGTCCTTTGCTGGAGCAGTGCATGCTCTTGACCTCTAAGCCATTTCTTTAGCTCCCAACAAGTTTCATTTGATCACAGATGATTGAATTTTATAACTTCCACTTTTGTTTCAAAGTATTTGAACGTTCTTTTCAATGTCTATTTGCCAGTTTATTATATATTGATTCATACAGCTTTCATTCTTTGATAAGCCTAGCTTGGTCACAGAACAGAGCTTTCTGCTTTACGTAGTGTTGGGTTTGGTTTTCTATGACTGGATTTTGTGCCACATCCACCTGTGAGAGGAGCCTGTAATTTCTTTCTAACCAAATAGGAACAGGATCATGGCTCCATCTCTGTATCAAACTTACTCCATTTTCAGTGATCTAGAAAAGTTGGGTAAGTCTGGTATCAATTATTCCTCAGATGGATTTTAGGATTTACTGATAAATAAATGAATGTCTCTGCTTTTTTTCTTTCCTTTTTTTCTTCCTTTTCTTTTTGTTGGCATATTCTTTTAAGAGAGCTTAAAATCATTTAGTGTTGTTAGTAGTTACAGGAGCTCAGATTTTATAGGCTGTTTACTGGCTGCAAAGAGGAAGAATGGTAATTGAATTGCATTAAAAATATGATACTTTAAAAAGTGTGCGTGTGTATGAGTGTGTGTGTGTGAGAGAGGGGGGAAGGAGAGTGAAAGGGAGGGAGGGAGAGAGGGAAGGGGGAGGGAGGGAGGGAGAAAGAGAGAGAGAGAGAGACAGACAGACAGACAGACAGACAGACTGTGTGCGGGTCAGCGTCATTAATAGTTACAGGAGATCAGTCTTATTTTCCAAGAAGTACTGGCCAAGCGTGGTGGTGATCACCTGTAATTCTGCCTCTTGGGAGGGAGGCTAAAGCAGAATTTTGAGCTAATAAGAGAGAAAAAAATTTCTCTTAGAAAACAAAATGTGATTTGATGTAGACTTTTTGCATTTGTTGATAGAAAGTTGAATAAACACGCTGTCAGTTGTTTGATAGTCACATGATCATAGTCATAACCCCTTTTAATTTTCAGCTTTGGTTATATTAATCCTCACTCTTTAATTGCACTCAACGGTAGTTTATAAATAATCATTTAAAACAACCAGATTTGGGGTGTGTGTGTGTGTGTGTGTGTGTGTGTGTGTATGTTTGTATGTGAGTGTGTTTGTGTGTGCAGGCATGTGTAAGTGAATGTTAGTATGTGTGTTTGTGTGAGTGTGTGTATGTGTGCATGTGTGTGTATGCATGTGTGATGTGTGTGAGAGTATGTTTCTGTGTGTGTTTGTGAGTGTGTATAAATGTGGGCATGCATATGTGTAAGTATGAGTGTGTGAGTGTGTATGAGTGTGTGTGCATGTGTGTGTATGTGTATGCATGTATGTGTGTGTGTTTTTGTTTGAGTATTTGAGTGTGTGTGAATGTATATATGAGTGAGCCCCAGCAGTCCTGCTGTCTCTGTCTCTCACTGCTGTGGGGTTTCAGTTTAGTGCACTCATACCTGGCTGTTTATATGGGTGCTGGGGATTTACACTCATATTCACAGGCTTGCACAGCAAAGGCTATCTGGTGGTTTGAATAAGTATGACCACCATAGATTCCTGTGTGTGAATGCTTGGCCCATAAAGAGTGGCACTACTAGGAGGTGTGGCCTTGTTGGAGGAAGTATGTTACTGTGGGGGCAGACTTTGGAGTCTCCTAGGCTTAAGTTATGCCCAATGTACACACACACACACACACACACACACACACACAGAGAGTCCCTGTCTGCTGCCTGTGGATCAAAACATGTTAGAACTCTCGGCTCCTCCAGCACCATGTCTGCCTGCAGGCTGCCGTACTCCCACCATGATGATAATGGACTGAACCTCTGAAATTAATAATTAAATGTTGTCCCTATAAGAGTTGACTTGGCCATGGGGTCTCTTCATAGCAATAGAAATCCTAAGACAGCTTATTATCCCCTGGACTGTCTCTCTAGCCCACATTTGACTTTGTTGACTTTTTCTACTGTAGACACAGTTTCTGTAGGGCTAGTATTTTAATTTCCCATTTCTTTTTTGTGTTTTCTTAACTTTTTGAGTTTGAGGCTGGGGCGGGGGGGGGGAAGAGTTTTGGCCACATCATGTCCTCCGAACACACCCCACTTTGAAGGTCTTACCCCCCCACCTCTCGCTGTTTATTTATTACTTATTTATTATGTTTGCAGTGT
This sequence comes from Rhabdomys pumilio, assembly GCA_030674055.1. Classification (NCBI taxonomy): domain Eukaryota; kingdom Metazoa; phylum Chordata; class Mammalia; order Rodentia; family Muridae; genus Rhabdomys; species Rhabdomys pumilio. Next base: position 74,005,454 of record JANHMN010000011.1, on the reverse strand, counting down.
TCTGTCCAGATCTATGACTCCACACAGAAGAGGGCATCAGATCCCATTGCAGATGGTTGTGAGCCACCATGTGGGTGCTGGGAATTGAACTTAATACCTCTGGAAGAGCAGTCAGTGCTCTTAACCACTAAGCCATCTCTCCAGCCTCTTTTATATTTCCGGATGCAAGCTTGAGTTAAGCACAGACAGTGGATACAGTGGTAGAACAGTCCCCAGGCAGGTTACTATGTGTCTCTTCCTTTGCAAGCATCTGCCTGGAGACGTCAGCATCATCTGCCTGGAGACATCAGCATTTCCTCATTTTGGTGTGTCTCTAAACACTCACTTTGGGATTCGAAACTCCTTTCAGTTGAACTGAATCCTTTTCCCGAAGTTTCTGAGTTCATATCGCTGGCAGATTTCGACACTTCCCCTACAGTCTGAGGATCCTGTTTGTTTGATACCCAGCTCAAGTCTCATTTTCCTCATGAGCCTTATTGATGACTCTCACTTGCTATTTTATAATAGTATATTTAATATTGTAGGGCTCAATAAACGCCAGTCTCCAGGTCTACAAATGTATCTTTAGAATTCTATAAAGTCTAAATGTTAGCTGATTATGTTCAATGAATATGTTAATAGACAAAATATAGTCCAAGAATATACTTGTCACACCGATTGGTAATACTTTGTATGTTTCATTCAGTTTCCTTAGCCTCCCTACTCCCTCACCCCTACCTTCCTTAAATCTACCCCCAACACCCCCACATCTGTCCACTTTGCAGCCCCTACCAACTTTTCACCTCCCAACATACACTAATCATATTATGAAATAAATCCAGATCACTCTGTGCCTGTAGATATCACGCAGAACAATCTCACCTTCACCTGCAGAGACACTCGGCAGTGTTTAAAGACAGTTTTGGTTGTAACTGAATATGGGAGGTATGACTGCTGTTCTGTAAGTAGAAGCCAAGAAGCGGCAGCATTGGCACGCACTGCAGAGCCCCCAGAACATGATCCAGGGGCAAATGCTGAGTGTGGGAGGCTGAGATCCTGTGGTGGTTCTGAGGGACAGGCATGGTGTTTATTCTTTCCTCATTTTACAGCCCCGTGTCAACTTGAGACTGTGGAGCCTCTCACAACGGACTGGAAAGAATCATACCCAGTTCTGAGAAGTGGAATTAGTTGTTCTGAGAGACAGAGGAAACCGTGGCAGGCTTTTACCACACTACTCATGCTTGATTTGATGAACAGGGAAAACACACATGCACACAAACATGCACACACACAGGCACAGGCACACATCTACATTGGACAACATGGCTGTCTCTTAACTATCACACATACATACACACACACACACACACATGCACACATCTACATAGGATAACATAGC
>JANHMN010000011.1:73993729-74004066 GCA_030674055.1 Rhabdomys pumilio | reverse complement strand
ACACATGCACACATCTACATAGGATAACATAGCTGTGTCTTACCATCACACACACACACACACACACACACACACACACACACACACATGCACACACACAGGTACATGCACATGCACAGATCTACATTGGATAACATGGCTGTCTCTTAACCATCACACACACACACACACACACACACACACACGCACGCACACGCACACGCACGCACACGCACACGCACGCGCACACTCCTAGTTTCTGTGTAGGAATAGGAAGCCCCATATGCAGGTTGTCTGTGTAATTGCTATATTTTTGGACATTAAAACCTAATCAAGTTCTTATGAGACAGATCAACTTAAGGGTGCTTGCTGTGCAGTCTGGTGACCCTAGTTGACCCTCTGGACTCATGTGATGCTAGAAGGAGCCAACTAAGTCCACAGAGCATTTTCTGGCCCCCGTACACACATTTGTACACAAACAACAAATTCTTAAAAGTGAAAAAACAGAGTTTACCTGTGTATTTGTCTGTATTTTACATGCATCTAAGGAAAATATAATATCCAGTGTATAAAGTAGTTTTCTACTTGATTTTATTTTTGTAAATAGACGTGATATTGATAGAAAGCTAAAAATTGATCCTAATTGATTTCATTATTTGGGAAATCTTGAGCCATTTCTAAATGCATTGGCTCCTCTCTTTCACTTATGTTTATTCTACTGAAATTAAGGAAAATGATTGCAAATTAAGTAGTTTTATTGCCAGAGAAACGTCCCTAGACTCATTAGAGCCTTAGGGGAGACCTCCAGTGTTTTCTCACATTCACACACATCCAAGGAACACTGTCTGGGAGGAGGTCAGGACAAGGGCGTCTGATTTTCAGTATAACTTCTTCCAAATCTTGGTTCATTAAAGGTGATAATTACCGGTACCCCCTCATCATCAGATGGTGGTGGCACAGCTTCCTGGAAAGGGCCTTTATTCTGCTCAGACAGAATCTATCTGTATGTGGTTGGAGGGAAACAGATTCCAATGCGGGCTGTCAATTCTTGTTTGCATTTGTAAGTGCGAGAAAAAATTAGATAGTTTAAGGCCAGCAGTTTTGAGTTATTAAGAACTGCTGGATTAGCCTGAGCCTCTCTGGGTCACTCCAAGGTAGCGGCTGGTGTTCCACATCTGGTTTTGGTTTGCACTCACCGACAAAGGAGTGTTGTGCATGCATGGCCTCATTGTTAATAGTCTCTCCGTTCTTATGAGGACAAAGGGCTCCCTACTCCAAAGGTATAGAAATACTTTTAACTCCAATTTACAGATTAGGCAAAAATCTCCTAGGTTAAGGGTCACTTAAAGAAAGTCAGTTGAAAAATTTCTTTGTGAACTTCCCAGTTTTCTGGCTATTAGAGGAAAAAAAATACAACAAGAGTTCCTTGTGCGAGCATTCCATACTAGAGTGGCATGTGGGGGTACAGTAATGCTTTCCAGTCCCCATGAAAGCAGCTTTGAGTCCCATGGAACCAAGTATTTCAAATTCTGGCTCAGCCTGGGAGCTGAGATTCAGGTATCCTGCCTAGCTGTCTGGAATCAGAGCCTTACTGCTTCCCAAACTTGTTCGTGTAGCCTTGACCCAGGCCCCGAGGTGGCAGGCATCCATAGTAAGGGCTACTTGGGAGTCCGATGATCACTTGAGTTCAAGAGTTCTAGGCCAGCTGGACAAACTTGCCCAAGAAAAACAAAAGATGGTTTATCTTTCAAGAACCCGACAGTTTGGTTAGAATCTTTCTTACAATTGCTAGGTTTCATGAAATGGGGACCTGCTGTGTGTAGCTCAGCACACTGCCTTTGCCCACAATGAAGCCAGAACAGTCATTAGATTCCTCCAGATGCCTCTAAGTATAGTTCAGTTGTTTGGTGGAGTCCCCACAACACCATGAAAATCTTAGAGGCCACGAGGAAAAAAGAGTCCCCTGTGTTTCAGAGACTAAAATGGTAGCCCTTTCTACACATTGGAGTTCTTCCGTATGTTAACACAGGATAATGGATCATCAGACCTTCTCAGGCATCTCTGCCTCTGTGGATGTCACGGGAAGGGGCATGAGAGTTTTCCACCTCTTTTTGGGGCAATAACCTGATATCAATAGGAAGGATGTTTCTAGAGGATGAGCAACCAGCAACCCAGGCCCGGGAGAGCTGCTGGCACTGGGTGAGCACTGAGGAAGTGAGGTCGTAGTCCTGGGATGCCTGCGTCATTGATGGGTAGCTCTAGAATGAGAAGAATTAATGACTGTCACTTCTATCTCCTTCCCCTGGAGTCAAAATGCCGCAACGATTGACATTTTCTCTCTAGCTGATAGATAAGTTTTCACTCTGTTTGCACAAGAACATTTCCCTTGCTTTCGGTACCTTCAGAACCTTCAGAACAGCCTGGCCCAATGCTTAACACGTAGCTAATGATAATGAGGATTGATAAGTTGATGAAGAATCTCATAGGAAGCCTCCTGCTGCTGCAATAGTCTTGTTACAAATGTCTTGTTGGAGCCAGACTTTGTCTCATGGTGTTCTAGGCACTTCTGGTTTCAATAAATCATTCAAGGCCACGGCAATCACTTCATGGTTTATCTTCAAGGGCTGATGGTAGAGAGAAAGTCTTCACCTATTGTCTTGCAGAGGATTGCAATCAAGTGGCATTTGGGGCTGGAGTCCTCTGGAAGCCTTCTTCACTTAGCTTCGTGGTCTGGTGTCCAGCTGCCACTCAGGGATAATAAGAACACCTGCCCCTATTTCTCCATAGTAGGCCTTTTTCCTCCTATGGAGGCTGACGTTTCTGAATGGTTGTTGCCAAGGAAACAGGCAGAAGTAGTTTTGGAAGTCTAATAACTGAACCTCTGTCAGAGACCTGAGGGGATGGGAGGGGGTGGGCACCACCATTTAATGGAGCAAAATTGACGCCAGCTTTCAGAAAGGTTTGAGATGGATCATCTTAGGAAATGCAGTTGCCATGGTGATATGGTTAGTACCTAGAGATGCAATGAGTGCTCCATGTTCCTGGTTTGTGAGGACATGTGAAACCATCCCTAATACCAAATAGTGTAGCTCAGTATGTTCTTAGGAGTAGGGGATTGTGCACATATGTGTGCCATGCATGTAACATGTCCACCTGAAGCTGGGTATGGTTTGGACACTGAGAAGGGGACCTCATATGATGAAGAATTGGAAGTCCTCAGAGTATATCAAAAATTCTCACTTCTAAATGCCTTGGTCAGAGTAGTTGCTCAAAAAGCCCCCTCCAGAGTGACCCAACATCTGGAGGCCTGCAGTTGAGGACTCCTGATGGAGAAGACTGTTGGGGGATGATGGGGCAGGGGGCCTTAATTTCTCTGTTTCTGGTGTGTGTGTGTATGTGCACATGCATGTGTGTGCATGTGTTTGTGTGCGCGCGCACACGTGTGTGTGTGTGTGTGTGTGTGTGTGTGTGTGTGTGTGTTTTGACTGTGTGCCTTGATAGCTGTACTTCTTCAGGCTGCTATGACAGTCGACTGTGGTGCCCAGGCCTTATCCACCCTGTGATTCTGTTCACACTCACGAGCCATGTGTGTTTCCCTGTCACAGTAACATCATCGAGAATGAAACCTTACCTTGGCTGCTCTGCTCTAAGCGAAAAAAGCAGCCCTGGGCTCTGCTGGCAGCTGGGGTTGGAAACATGTGGTAAGGCTCGCACCTGGTAGGGATCAGCCTCTTAGCAGCTGGTCAGAGCCTGTCCACACTCACTCCACCCACAGCCTAGACCGAGGCAAACAACTCTCACCCACTGACCTCACCAGTCCTTGATATATAAGCTCAAGTAGAAACAGAAAGGAAAATGCTCTGGTTATTTTAGGTACCAGTGAAGTCAGGGTGAGTCTCAGAGATCACCTCATGTTCAGAGGACACTGCCCTGAACCATGTGTCTGGGTTGAGTGTTTTGTTGACCTCAGAGTCAGAGAGAGATTGTACATTAAAATTATTTTCAGGCAGACTAACACATTTAGTTGATTATAATTTTTTTTTTAATGATTTGAGACAGGGTCTCAGGGAGCCTAGGCTGACCTCAGACTTATTGTATAGCTGAGACTGACTTTAAATCTTTGCTTTTCTTTTCTCTGTCTCCCGAGTTCTGGGATTATAGGTGTGACCCACAATGTCTGGATTATGCTTAGTTTTAAGTTTCACAATTTCATTTACTCTCTATATATGCATATAAGCATAAAAACATTTTATAGAGAGAGCGCTGTAAGCATAACCCACAATATTACAGTGCTGTTTTTTTTTTTTCAAATATATAGATGTAAGGAAGAGGATTTGCTTTTTACACGGAACATATCATGATGCCACTCTGTGTCTTTCAGCTGTGTGAGGAGCTGCCTGAGTTTGGTGAGCGTCTCTGTAGAGGAGAAAGACACTGTAACATGCCGCTGATGTGGTCCACCTCTGGCTAATCATGGCCACATCTGAATTATTGTGAGGTACTCTCATCTAGGGCTCATACCCGGGGGCTGGTCCGCCACATGCGTGTACATGCGTGTCTGCTGCTCGGGCCAATTCCCTTATGTTCTGTAAATAATATGCTGAGTCAAAGTTTTTCTTTCTTACACTTGAAGAATGTTGAGTTTTCTTGTTAGTGAATAAAACCAAGACAGCTTTGTGGGATAATAACAATTATTCCAGGAATTTCAAAGCAAGCCCTAGGCAGACATATTGTTTGCTCTTTTCGGGCCTTTTAGAGGGACATGTAGTGCCCTCTAGTGTCCAAGATTCCAGCAGTTTAAAGGAAGCCCCTTTCCAAGGCTTCTAAGGAGTTGATAGGAGAGCCTCTCCTGAGACAGTAGGTGGCTACTTCCTGTATCTCTCCACATAGGGCTGTTCTGGTAACTATAAATGAAGGCTAGAATATTATCCACCAGGGACACGGAATGTGGGAGAAGACATTGTGGCTTTTTTTATTTTGGATTTTAATTCCTAGTATATCAGAAAGGGGCTGGGAAGATGGCTCCATTGGTAAAGTGGACAACAGTGGCTCCTAGGCTCGTGATTTCCAGCCCCCCAGCATTTACACTGTAAGCCATCCATGTTTGTGTCCACAATGATGGGTGGTGGGCTGGGAAGAGACTGGAGGATCCCTGGGGTTCAGCCCCCAAATCCAGGCTAATCTCTGGGCCCAGGTTCACTCTGAGACCCTGTCACAGAAGCCTATCTTCACCTGGGTCAGCTGGGAGAGAAAGCCTACTTGGATTGATTTTAGCTGCCTCTGTGTAATGGGAAGTGATAGGGCACACGCAGAGAGGTAGCGTGCAGCCTGGGAGTGACAGGGCAGCTGCTATGGTGACTCCAAACTGGCCTCTGAGTCCCTTAAGTTTGTAGATTGCTTGGTAAGATGTGAAAAAATATAAATGAATTTATGGCAAATGTTAGCTTCATTTCTGATTCCATTTGTGGTAGACATGTATTAGCAAGCGATGAACCAAATTAACTTGAATGAGGTCAAGACAAAGCAAGGCCACCTCGGTTGCTTAAAGAAGAAAGAGTAGCTGCTCTTGCACATGGCTGTCTCCAAATCTCCATGGAGCGAGTGACGTCACTGCGCCATTGCTTGCTGTTGTTTAAGATATTATCTGTGTTTTTGTTATACAAATAATTTGGGTCTAAATTATTTATTTATTTGTGTGTCTGTGTGGAGGTAGGGGAGCGTTTGGAGGGACGTGTGTGTACGTGTGGAAGTCAGAGGACAACTTTGTAGATTGGATTTTCTCTTCCCACCTTTTCTTGGGTTTCTGAGGTGATGAGTACTCAGACTGCCAGGGCCGCTCAGCAGGTGCTGCTACCATCAGAGCCATTTCCTTGGCCCTTAAAGAAACAGTTCACAGATCAGTTTATTACAGATCAATAAATGATACCTAGTATCATAAAAGGGAGACAAATGCACCTTTAAAAGTCATTTACGATTTTGAATAGTGATTAAAAACAGGAGTTAATCACAGCAGCCTAAGATGATGTCTTGGCGTGGCTAAGGTGCTGACAGGCACAGTGTCAGGATGGGAAACTGAGGCAGGAAAGGGTGGAGCTGTGTCACAGTCCCTGCAAGAGTGACCAGGTGCCTCTGCACACCCCCAAAGGTGTGCCTTTTGCAGAACAAGCCCCAAGGTAACTAGCAGCAGGACAGTGTTTCTAATACTCATGCACCTAGTCCTGTGTCCAAGATCCTCTAATATAAATGAGTTCATTAACAGATTTAGGGTCCTCGATAGTGGCGTTAATATCCCAGGCACTCAGAGATGAGCGTGAGCTGGGTTAGCACAACCTGAGAATGTTCTGGATGCTGAGGAAGTCATGCACTTCGGAGTTGTTGCTTCATTGGAACCCACAGAGCTGAGCCGATGCCTGCCTCACAGTAAAGGAAGTTGCAGCACGGGTGTTGAAAGTCGAGGATTTAGTGTGATAACAATTTCCCTGCTTTAAATTAGTTCAGATCAACCAAGAGGCTGAAGACTGTATTAACCACTCCAAGAAAGTGTTAAGCAATAGTTACTTACATGGTAATTTGATTGTTTCTTAATGACCTGCTGGAGGGTATGGCAAGTTCAAACACAAGACACATTCGTAGACAGACACACATGTGCACACACTCATGCACACACTCATGCACACATATATACATAGACATGTTAATATATATTCACACACAGATGAGCATAGACACATTCATAGACACACACACACATATATATATACACATACACACAGACAGATAAATGGATATCCACACACATGCACACAGTCATGCACATGCACAGACATATATACTCATATACACAGACATACACATACAAAGACATATATGTACACACAGACAAATACACACACTCTTGTAAACACGCAAACATATACATACAGATATACACAGACACACACACACAAAGAGATATACATACACACAGATATGTACACACACATTCTAAATATACACAGATACAAGAATGCACACACACACATACACACACACACACTCAAATATACTCACACAGAGTTTTGCCCAGCAGGGTAAAATCTAAGTATGGTGCACACTATAAATAGAAAGAGTCTTTAGCCAGTGATGAATGGGAGACCTGGAAGCTGACAGCGTCTTAACACCCTGCCCTGTTCTCAAGCAAACCCTCTCTGTGATGTAGATGGGAAAGTTCCACAGCATGGTGGAGTTTTCCATTGTGGGGACAGTTCCAGATGGCTGATTCTTATCTCTAATCTCAGGCACGTCCCTGGCAAACATCCTTGGGACATCCTTCTTACAGGGTTCTTGTGAATAATCCAAACAGTATGCACTTAAGATTCACATGTCATCCAAGGAACAATGTACAACATTTCTTTTGGCCTTAAAAAGCCTCTTTTTCTTTCATGGGTGAGTTCCAGGTCTTGCAGGTGTGTGTGTGTGTGTGTGTGTGTGTGTGTGTGTGTGATTTGACTAGTTTGACATGGACTTCCTGAATGCTAAAATGAGTGGTGGGTCAGAGCCCAGTCATCCTAACTTTGTAAGTACCCACTGGAACTTCTGGTGTGAGAAATATGTGTTATTAATACCAGCAGGACCCATGGACACCATGAGTGTCTTCTGCACTTTTTTTTTTTTTTTTTACTAGAATTAGATTTCTATAAAAGAGTGACTTTTGTGTTTGTGTAGACATTTAAAAATACATACTCGTGTGTGTGTGTGTGTGTGTGTGTGTGTGTGTGTGTGTGTATGTAGAGAGTGAGAGAGGGCGGGGTAGAGAGTGTGTGTGTAAGGTGTGCAGGTGCCCCAGGAGGCCAGTTGATGTCAAATTCCTTGAGCTGGAGTTAGATGCAGTTGCAAGCTACCTGACATAGGTGCTTGGAACCAAATTCAGGGTTTCTGCAAGACCAGCAAGTGCTTTCGACCACTGAGCCATCTCTCCAGCCCTGGCAGGACTAGGTTATGAGTGCACAGAATCTGGCAACCAGAAGCGTGTGTTGCATGTCTACCTACGTTTCTAGGTATTTTCAAAACAGTAAGTTGCATATTACTTACCTATGTTGATAGAAACGTGTAACGTGCCTATTGCAAGTGTCTTGAAATTATAAACGAAGCGAAGATTTTCTGCCATGGCATCGTGACACGTCGCTTGCTGCCTTTAAAGCAAAAAAAGTCTGTGAAAATTTTACGCGGTGATTTTTAGCTTACCAGGCGGCAGTCTTCCGTATCAGTAAGTATTCACACACCACACAATTCTCCTACGGTATTTACGTGTGCACGCATGCATACATACACGTGTGTGGTGGTCTCCTCTGTTGCTCTTATTATTCCCTTGAAATGGAGTCTCTCTCAACGAACCTGGAACTCGGGGGTTTTTCTGTGAGCTGAAGGAAATCCTCAGTACTGGATTTACAGGATGGCATGGCCATCCCTGGGTCCTTATGTGGATCAGAACTCGGGTCCTCATGCTTGAACACAGGGTGCTGTACCAAACCATCTCCCCTATCCCATCTCTACTTTTTTTATTTTGATGGTGATGAATAATCCATTTTATAGATGCCTGATACAGGGATAATTAATACGGAAGCCATGACTGTGCTGTTATGCCTGTTACAGGTGCCCCATTATTCTTTGTGCTATGGTCCTGTTTTGTTTGCAGAGTTCTGCCCTTGGCCAAGATTCTCTGTGATGCACTGACACACATACTGTGTGTAGTTAATGAGAAGATGAGGGTGCTACTCTCAGAGAATTAGACATGACTTGGGGACAAGTGAATGATAGTGTGTATTTGTTATCATGGTTCATTTGTGTAGTTTTATAATTTACACTATTTCCTATTTGCTTTGGAGTGAGCTATGCCACAGGGAGCTGGCTTTGTGAGTGATGAATGCAGGCTGGAGAACTGGACAACGGACTATGTGTTCCTCCAGCATTATTGCTCTACATGGCCACTGTGGGGCCTGCTGCCTTAGTGGGGTCTTCCTGTATTTTAAACAGTTTAAGAAAGGACCTAGCCCTGCCAGACATACTGGGCAACCCCCAGTAGCTGCCAGATTGCTCCTTAACTAGATCTGTCCAGTGAGAGACTCTCTTAAAGTAACACTTGGGGAGAAGCTAGTTCTCAGGTGCTAGGTGACTGACTGGGTGCCAAAGCCATTTGGGAGCACAGACTTAGGGTCAGGGACAGTGAAGTGAGCTCCCTCATCTGGACTCCCCAGCATAAGGTCTGGGAAGTGGCATAGGGTGTGGTAATTCATAGGAGTCTTTTATGCTACCAATAATGGTCAGTTGATATTTATGGGAAGAGCCCTTGCATTCAATCATCTTGAGTGGCCCAACTTGAGTGCTGTTGTCATGGCACCAGAAATTACTCTGTTTAAAGGCAAAAAGTCATCAGAAATCAGGGATTTTTAAACAGGGAAGTTGCCATTTTAGAATCCCACTGCAAGTTTTGTAATTCTGATCCCCAAATTATTGTGCTATCTGATCATGGTTCAGACTTTTGTTCCAGATCAAAATTAGGCACAATGAGAGGTACAGGTAGAATCTTTAGAAATTAGATCAAATAATTATAGTATCTGGTTTCTTTTTATAATTACTCAAGCAAAGAATCTAGTCTCTTGTACAATAATATTTTATCCAATCATAAAGGATTGTGTATAAATATTGGAGGGCTGGGCACATGGTGGAGATTCCAGAAAGCTGAAATGTGTAAGGGAGTCTCTCTGTTTTATAACTGTCCTGACAATTTGATTTGGCCTAGACAGGAACTATGGTATCCTGGGCAGATCATGGTGGGCTTTAAACCTTCATAAGGAGGGTGCTACTCCGACCACAGGACACAGTCAGAGTCCTGGTAGGTCCATGGCTATTTTATTGCAAAGAAGGCAGCCTTTTAAAAGCCCACACCTGGTAAATCCACACAGGGGATTGTGTTACTGAAGGACAGCAGTGAACCTTTCAGATGCATCTACTCTTAGGAGAGAAGAAAACAAAGCCAAGTACACAGTGTGGCCCTCGGGACTTTCGTTACTTTGTTTTTTTCTCAGCACTTGTAGGAAACTGCTGGGATAAACAACTCAGAACTTTGAAAATTTTAGGGGAAACAGTTTAATCAGCCTGGCATCTTGTTCATTGTTCAGAGATAAAAAGAGCCTGGAATCAACATTCTCTCAAAGCAAAGGCACCGAGAACCCATCAGTCTCCAAAGCTTTTACTGGGAATTTGAGTTCTTATGTATTTTTCTTTCTTGCCTTTTAACATCCCTCTCCTGGTCGTCGTCTCCTCCTCCTCCTCCTCCTTTTCCTCCTCCTCCTCCTCCTCCTCCTCCTCCTCCTCCTCCT
>JANHMN010000011.1:73965469-73993629 GCA_030674055.1 Rhabdomys pumilio | reverse complement strand
CTTTTCCTCCTCCTCCCTCTACTCCTTTTCCTCCTCCTCCTCCTCCTTTTCATCCTCCTCCTCCTCCTCCTCCTTTTCCTCCTCCTCCTTCTACTCCTTTTCATCATCCTCCTCCTCCTCCTCCTTTTCCTCCTCCTCCCTCTACTCCTTTTCGTCCTCCTCCTTTTCCTCCTCCTCCTTCTACTCCTTTTCCTCCTCCTCCTCCTCCTTCTACTCCTTTTCCTCCTCCTCCTCCTCCTCCTCCTCCTTTTCCTCCTCCTCCTTCTACTCCTTTTCCTCCTCCTCCTCTTTCTTTTCCTCCTCCTTCTTTTTCTCCTCTTCCTCCTCCTCTTCCTCCTCCTCTTCCTCCTCCTCCTCTCCCTGATCCTTTCCTCCTTCTTCCCTTTCCCCTTTTTCTTTCTTCCTCCCTCACTTTTTGAACTGCTGAGGTTTGAACCTACAGCCCCTGACCATGTTAGGCAGGTGGGGGGTGGGGGACGCCAGGATCCACTCTAGCTCTTCCATCTGCTTTACCTCTCTTTCTACTCTTTTGTGTATTGTAACATAAGGAATGGAGGTGGGCCAGGGGCAAGCAAGAGAAAGGAGCGGGTGTGTGGAATCTCGACAGAGCTGGCCCAAAGTCTGAATGAATTCAGTTCACTGCCTTTACAGGCAGTGACCAAGAATTGTCCATGACTCAGGTTCTGGTCCATTGTGCTTCTTGGGTCCCCATGAGACCAAGTGACTGGTCAGCTTTCATGTAGTTCAATTCAAAGCAAACTGTTGTTTCTTCCACAGACCAAGTAATTTCCTGAAAATGAGTAATTAAAGGCCTGAAATCATGTTAAGGAATGCTCAGGCCTGTGTCAGCTCAGCTTCCGTCAGGGGAAGGCAGAGCTATAGCCCCAAACCTGCAGCTTGGCTTTTATGCATGTATAAGAACTTCTCCTGACCTCTTAGCTCAGAGTTCTGTTGGAATCCATGGTCCACAGCATGGGTGTCCATCAGAGGGATGTATGTTCTAGAATGTAGAAACTAGTTATTCGGTGTTTGTGTGTGTGTGTGTGTGTGTGTGTGTGTGTGTGTGTGTACGCGCATGCATGTGTGAGTGTATGCCCACAGTCATGAATGTGAACATGTATAAATATATGTGGTGTGTATAGGTATGCCAGCATATAGGCACGTATGCTTGTTCAGGTGAAGGCCATCAGTCAGCCTTGAATGTTATTCCCCAGATGCTGATTGGCATAAGCTGTCCAGCCAATGAGGTCCAGGGATCTGCTTGTCTCTGACTCCCCAGGTTTAGAGTTGAAGGTATGTGCACAACACCCAGATTTTTGTCTGTGGGTTCTGGGGATGGTACTCAGGGAGTCATGCTTGCATAGTTGACACTTTACCAACCTAGCCATCTCCCCAGCCCCTTTAATAAGTGTTTGAAAACAAGATATTGGGCTGGGTTTTTCTTTTTCTTTAGTTTTCTCGGTTACCTTGATTCCAGTGTCTGTATTTTCAACCAATTTCCTGGGGAGCAAATAATGATTTCACATGTTTTGAAAGAGAATCCCTGAAGAAGCAGCTCTCGAACATTCTATGGAGACTTTATAAATGGAGGCTTATTGGTAGCTGGCCAGTAAATTGGCCTTAATAGACATGGCCATGCCGCCATATGAACTAGGTCCTGGTTAGGTTCAGCCCTCTGTCCTAGCTGGGTGGCATTCCTGGGGAGGGGGCACTGTAAAGCACGGGCACCCAGGCACCTCCCATGTGCAGTCAGGCACAGCACCATCACATCTGTATCCTGCTTTGGTCTGGTGCAGCCTGTCACCCAGAGTTACACAGGTCACACCTGCTGTGACAGCCCCGGCCTCAGCCAATTGATGCCTTTTTTTTTTTTTAATTAAAAAACTTCTCCTGGCTGCATATCATCAAGAAAAACAACATTGTTTTCAGGGTCTCTTATCTCTCCACTCCCAAATATCCTGTTTCTTTGGGCTGGGCAGCCAGGACCAATAGAAACCTCTTCCTGCCATTGGCTGACTTCATTTCCCAGACTTAGCACAATCTCATCCGCTCTAAACAACCTCATCAAAACTACTTTCTGGTCAGAGAGAAGCAATAATTATTATTAACATTTATTAACGATCAATAAACTTGATTGCACTATGGCCAGCACTATTAAGGTAAGGAGAGGGTTCCTCTACATTTGACAAAATCTTGTTCTTCTTGCGCTGGGCTTCCTTTATCAAGGCAGATAAGTTAGGGTTGGGCAACACCCCCCCCTACCACAATAGAGGACAACAAGATTTCCTTTGCGCTGCCTAGTAAATTTCCTTTTTCCTACTCAGACCATCCGCAAGGCTTAAAAACTTCAAACTCAGAAAAAAATTGGGGTTTCTAAATTCACTGTTGAGCCCCGTGGATTTCTTTTGTGAACGCTTTTTGGAGCACTTCTGAATTTTCAGCTTCTTTACCTGTTCCTAACGGTGTCTGGATGTGGTTTTGATACGAGACAGAGGTCGGAGGGCAGGCTCAAAGAGATGGTCTTGTCAATGGTGAATGTTTGGATGCGCGTTGGGGACTCCTCATCACCAGGCGTGCCAGTACGTCCCCATGGAAGTGAGGAGACACTCGGTGGCTGTTGGTAACAGCATGGACAGATGTTGACTTGAATTGTGGGAACCTCCATGCCGAGAGGACTCGGGCATCTCAAAGCTCAAATGGTGGTAATTGAGTGTGTTGGTTTATTTGTCTATTGCAAATAAAACACCCGCCTTTCTGTGCACTGCAAGCTTTTCCCCCCAGTGTTGTGTGGTTTGTGGGGAACTGTTGGTCTCTTCTCTGATGCGTGTGGGTCTGTGTGTTTTCTTGTAAATGTTTCTAGAGAAAGTTGGTAAAGTTTAGTGCGGAGACAAAGCCACATGGGTCACAAGCTGAAAACTAAGTGCCAGGCTGGTTGCTACAAACAGCTGATGCTGATATAGAAGCCTGTGGAAGTGGTTGTCCAAGGAGGTGGTAGGTCTATTAAACTATGTTCCAGGGCACCGGGCTTTGGTGACATCCATAGGAATGAGGAAAACCAGCAGTCTATATAGACAAAGAAAGCCAAAGAGAGTTTTTATTCGTTGTGTCTTTAGTTTTGTGGAGCTGAGATGGCAACTGACCTACATCTGTCCAGCAAGGATTCTGCTTGGCTTGAAAACTCCTGAGTTTCATTATGGGGTTTGCCCATAATGGAGACGAGGCATTAGAGAACCTTCACAAGCTGATTATATGTATCATGGAAACTGTGTTTCAGAATTCCATCCAACTTTCAGTTCTCAGGCTGTATCCTGTAATCCGGTAAGGCTCACACCAAAGGCTGCCGTCAGAAAGTTTACTTTCTCTGGCTCCAAGGATTAGGGTCAGCTGCAATATGGTGACCTAGAAGGGAATTTTAACATTGTGTCTATTACACTCTACTTTCTGATAAATGAGTAGAAACAACTTATTTTTATAGCCCCAAATGCTGCTTTTTGGGTTCTGCTCTAGACCCTTAATTCCATCCATATTTCAAAACAATTAGATCAAATATTCTGTGTACATCTTGGATAGTTTGAGTACAGGCTTGTGCTTGTTCATCCCACACTCCCCAAATCAATGCTTTAAAGGGCATGGAAAGAAGAGATGGTCCTGTTGAAAGTGGAATGGTTTGGACAACTCTCCAATGTGATACAATGTGTTACACTGTTTCATTTAAGACCAACCTGTGTGAAGAAGTCACCTTTGAAGTCAGAATGCATTTTTATCCTTTGAATACATTTGGGGACAATTACTTGCTCTTTTTAGAACTCTGTATGGGTGAATTCTGTATCACATGTGTGTCATGTGTCTCTTCCTGCAATAGAAATAACTTCCAATGAATTCTTCATGTCCCTTGTTAAAGCAGTCTCTTTTGAGTGGTGACTTACTTGAAGATCAGCTTTCTGTGAGCTTTCCTGGATGAAGTAGTAAGATGATTTTATGGCTTTGTTTGTGAAATGGGAACGGAGGCCTTGAGTCTGTTGGCTGCAATTTTAATTACTCTGGGACAAGCCTCAAATTAGCACAGGACAGTGTCCTCTGAAGTTATGAGACAGTCCCCATGGGGGTTGGGAGAACTTTTGGATTGCAAATACACTTGGAGTTTTGGGTGTTTTGGTAAATAAATTAATGAGTCCTTTGATTTGCAGGCGCTCTGAGCTGGTGAAGCTGGCATGCCACCTCAGTGTGGGATTCTTTTCCTTTAGCCACTCTGCCTAAAACCCTGTGAGGCACTTTCCTGGTATTCTTGCCTGGCGTTGGCAATTTGAGGTAGAGAACATGGTGCTTCATTCAGGAGAGGTAAAGGTATTTTAGGAAATGGTAGTTTTCTCTGCGCATTCATGGTCTTCAGGATGAGCCTGAGGATTCTAATTACACCAGGATAGCAGCCGAGCCAACATCTGTCTGAGAACAGTTGGAAGATGGCCCTGAGGGCTTCGAAGTATAGTACCAAGGGATGCTTAACCCTGGAGCCTGTTGCTCTCCATGTAAGCCTGTGTACTTGAGTTAGGTGTTTGATTCAGCCCTCCAAAGATTTTCCTGACCTTGTTTGTAATGCTGTTTGCCTTTTGGGTAGCTCAAGGAATCCTAGATCTGTACATTGCATCCTGCTTTTAAAAACACTGGGGGGGGGGGGGGGGACTGAATAGGCTTATGATAGAAGCAGTCTTATCCTGAACAGTTTAAGGAGGCTTCGAAGCCTAGGCTGCAAACCTAAATTCTAAAGTTGAATCTTGTGTGCACGCATGTGGGTGCAAGTGCATGTGTGTGCGTGTGTATGTGTGTATCTGTAGATTTGTGGTGTGTGTGTATGTGTGTGTGTGCACATAGAAGGACATGGAGGGAGTGTGTTCAAACAGCAGCTTTGGGGGGAAGCAGTTCAGGAATCAGACAGGATGTGGAAATTTCCTAAGGAGGCCCTAGCTGAGAAGGCTCTGGACAGTTGGAAAGTTCCTGAGGAGGCCCACAGCCCTCCAAACTGAGGATGATGAGGGAAAGGTAATCTCTGCATGGGCTTTTAATGGATGTGGCGACTGAGCTTAACTATAGCTGTGCTTGCTGCAGCTGTTTCCCTGGCTGCCTACCGGCATCAGGGGAATAGGCATGGCCTCCTTCTTGCTGCTTTGTGGGGGATTCTGTGACACTGGAAGAAACTCCAGGTGCCGAATGTTGTTGTTCTGCTTGGTAACTGCCACCACATCCCAGAGCACAGAGCAGCCCCCTCCCTTCTGTTCTAGCCCAAGTACATTGAAAGGACAGCTTCTCACAGTGGCTTTCTGTGTGCACTCTGAGGTCTAAGCTGTCCTCTGTGATACAGCACACACATGGATGAATCTCTCTCTCTCTCTCTCTCTCTCTCTGTGTGTGTGTGTGTGTGTATGTGTGTGTGTACATCATCTGCATGTGTGCAAGCACCTATGCCCACTACCAGGCACCCTGACTCATGGCCCTGGCAAGCAAAATCCAAAATGGATGAATCTCTAGGTGTCATTTAATGCACAGCAGGACTCCCACACTCTGAGAAATGTTCTAGAACAAAATGACTTTTTGTCATTATCTCTATCTCCTTTAAATTCATTATTATTTTCCCTTCTGAAGAACAGACTTTGATCTTTAAAGACATTCCCGTGTGTGTGTGTGTGTGTGTGTGTGTGTGTGTGTGTGTGTGCGCGCGCTCGCGCATGTACCTGTGCACACCCCCCCCAGTGTTTCTTAGAAAAGGATACATAGAAAATAAAATAAATTTTTAAAAGCAACTATTCCTAATGCCCTAGTTCCGTGAGTTTCCTGCAGCTGAGAGGCACTGATGTAGCTGCCAGTGTTCTCGAGCCTCAGCGGCAATCCACGGGAGTCTCTGAAGTGTAGTCTCAGCAACAGAAATTTGCAGAGATAGTCTGGACAGTATATGGAGTCACACTGCTGTGGCCAGTCTGGTCCAGTTGCTATGGGGATATCAGCTATGGTAGGATGAAGGGCTGCTTCCTGCCCTGCTGGGGAACACCATCAGATCACCCCAGAGGCCATCTCTTATACTATATGTCTACACACACCTTGCACTTAAGTGCTCAGTTATTTAGTGGCTCTGCGTGACCCCATCTTTCTCATCATAGCAGCTACACAGCAAGTGGCAGATGCCCGGCTTGGGACTCAGGTCTTTGTCTCCCTTCCTGATGAACTACCATGCTTTCCGATGTCACTCTTTGTCCTCTACATATTTCTCACAGCCCAGCTTCAGGAGGAAAGCTCGCAGTCACAGACTCTGCCTGGATGTTTTCACAGACAGAGTGAACAGCAGGGTCACTTCCAGAAGCCTTCAAGCCTATGGCAGAATTTACTGAGCTAGGAGGAAAGTGGGAGCTGGTGATTAGTGTCCCATTGCAGCAGGTGAAGGTAGAATGCTCTGGCAGCTCAGGTGACATGGTTAGCCTGCCACTTTCTCTATTCAGAGACCCAAGATTACATTTAGTGACATCAAGAGGCTTCAAATACGTATCACTCCTTGGGAGCATAAGAAGAACGGTCCCGAGATCCTTCACTGTCTAGTTTTTTTCCATGACCATTTAGGGGAGAAAACATAATTTTGCTTTGTACAATTTACAGGCATAGAATGAAAGACATTTTCACTCTAAGGAAAGCACAGAGATGTTGCCATCTAGATTCTTCACATCTCAGCAGGCTACAGAGGCTGCCGACCTGTGGTGTGACTGTATGTGCCTCTTTGTTCTTCTATACAGCTAACTGTACAGCTAACTGTTCTGGTTTTTGTTGTTTATACTAATTCATGCACACGTCACCACCATGTCACTGTAAGCTTTTGGTAAGCGTGATTTCATGCTTTGTGTTTTCCATATAAAATAAGTGTTAACATTTATAATAATGTTGTACCTTGGGAAATTCTCTTCTTTCAGGTTTTCATAGAGGCACAGATATGTATCTTCTCCCTGTTTTTTTTTCAAGGTGTATTATTGCTTAGAAAAGAAGCTTCAGGGCCATCAGAAATGCGTATCGTTAATATCTTTGTCAAATTTAGATATTTGGCCCATTTCACAGACTTTTGTTAGAGGCCTTGACTCACCCACAGCTTTTTGGATATTTAATCTTGCCTTTGTCATGGTCGGGGAAGAATGGAAGCTCGTTCTCCTCATTTTGATCCGAATTCCTTTCAGTATCTTGTTCCTTTTTGTATGAACCTGTCTCTGTTCAGGGGGAACTGTCCGTAACTCTTTCATTCTTACACAGTTCGACTCAGCATGTTTCCCTGTGTGTCTCCCATGGACCTTGACTGGGGCTGGAGGTGAGCTCCGTCTCCCTTCGCCCCTCACACCTCCTTCTGTTTCAGTTGCCCTCTCACTCCTGCTTGCCCTGGTTTGTTTGTGTCTATATTCTTAGGAAGCCACAGGGTTTTATTCTTAGTAATAATATGTGTACTTTAGCATTGTCATTAGGGGCTGGCAAACCGAAACAATGTATATTAACTAAAATTCCTTATAGAAAGGAGGTAAGAGATCAAAATAATGTAGTCACCATAAAGTTCTATTTCTTTCATAATCTCTTTCCTACTGAAATAATATGCGTTAAATAGACTTTCTGTTTAAAGGTACATTAAATGGTTTAAAACACATTGCTATAAGGACGTTGAGTTTGGGATCCAGTTTGATACCATGACACCCTAAGCTGCCGGTCAGGCCTGGTCCTAAATAAACAGGCACGATGTCTTAGATGCTCAGAGTGCCCTGGTTCTGGAGGCATGGAGAAGAAGCAGGTTGATCAGTCTCCTTTATCACTGTCTTTGGGGTAGGGGGGGTCTGCTGTCCTTGGGGGTCTTCTTATGTGGGTTTTTTCCTGTATCCCCAGTGCTAAGTTTCTCTTTAGAGGAAAATAGTGTATTGAATGATCTGTAGCACATTAAGACTCTGGGTAGTGAGAGTTCTTGTAACCATCTACTCTGTCAATCTGTTCTTATGTGAAAAAACAAAAACAAAAACAAATCCCGCAAGCAGCCATCCTGTCACACAAAGTGGCTAGACAGTAAACTGCCAGAAAACTTGGCAGTGACATCTTGTCTTTTCTGTGTCTGCTTGGTGACAGGGATTGTTTTTGGTTGTTGTTTTAACTTTTTGAGTTTTAGAGATGGTCTTGCACTGAACCCCAGGCTGGCCTAGAACTCAAATCAATCCTCCTGCCTCAGCCTCTCCTTTGTCATGATTACAGGTGTGAACCACCATGCCTGGCTTAAATGAATATCTACATAATGTGGTTGTCTCCTGAGGTACTGGGCATGGAACCCAGGGTTTTGTGCATGCTAGGCAAGTGCTCTACCACTGGGCTTCACTCTGTCCTAAGAATTCTTTCCTTATTTGGCTCTATCCAAGGGGTAGAGGTTCCTGAGCCCAGGTCTGTTGGTGACTGGCTTACACGTCCTCAGCTCAAGTATGAACTTCCTTGATCTGCCTCAGGCGTCAGTAATGAAAACTCGGGTCAGGGGTTTCCGCTGGGCCCCATGTCGTCTTTCGGCAGGGTGTTGTGGAACTCAGCCCCTGGAGGAACAGGTGCCGTGCTGTTGTGTGCAGATAAGTGCTGAGAGTTTCAGAAAAGAAACGCCAAAGCCAAGCAAAATTATTTATGTTTTAAAGTGCCACATCAGAATCCAACTATAACATCAACACCAACACTAATACTTCAAACACTTGGTAGAAACAATGCGTGCTTAGTTCTGGGAAACGTGACAGAGGATATCAAGCAGAGATGCTACAGGCTTGGCTGGCACACACTCAAGTGTGTGTGTGCATGTGTGTATGTGAGTGTGTGTATGGGTGTGTGAGTATGTGTGTGCATGTGCATATGTGCATGTGTGCAAGTTTATGTGTGCATGTGTGTGCCTGTGTCCATATGTGTGCATATATGTGTGAGTGTGTCTGTGCTTGCCTGTGTGTAAGTGTGTGTATGCATATGAGTGTGTGTTCAAGTGTGTGTATGTGTGCATGGGTATGTGAGTATGTGTGTATATCTGCATGTGTGTGAGTCTGTGTGTGCACATTTATGTGTGTGTGCATGTATGTGTGAGTGTGTCTGTGCTTTCCTGTGTGGAGTGTGTGTATGCATATGAGTGTGTGTACAAGTGTGTGTATGTGTGCACAGGTATGTGAGTATGTGTGTATATCTGCATGTGTGTGAGTCCGTGTGTGCACATTTATGTGTGTGCGTGTGTGTGTGCCTGTATCCATATGTGTGCATGTATGTGTGAGTGTGTCTGTGCTTGCCTGTGCATTAGTGTATGTGTGAGTATATGTGTGTGTGTAGGTGTGCGTAGGCACATGTATGCATGCCTGTGTCTGTGTGTGTATGTATGTGTGTATATGCATGAGTGTGTCTGTGTATGTGTGTGTGCATGTATGTGTATTGTGCGTGTGTGTGCATGCATGTGTGTGTATGTGCATGCCTGTGTGATTGTGAGTTTACATGCACCTGTGTGTATGTGTGTGTGCTGACCAGAGGTCCAATGCTAGCTATCTCCTCATTTACACTGATCCAACTAAATTGACTGGCCAGTGAGCCCCCAAATCCTTCTGTCTTCTGTGTTCCACTGCTGGGCTCAGAGAACTACCTCCCATTGGATTCTACATCGATGCCAGTGCTGGGGATTTATGCTCAGGTTCTCATGCTGAAGCAGTAGGAACTTCACGCACTGAACCATCTGCCACTGCAGCCCTGAACAATCTTAACTTTTAAAGCATCCGTGTCTATGATTTACCATTTCTTTCGCTGTCTTTAAACTGCAGCATTACAAATAGCACACAAATAGGCCTTTTTCATTTTCCTTCCTACTGTTTAATAAGTATTGCCATGGGTTCAACTCTGAAGAGAGCCCTTTACACCTCCACGTAAGTATCCAAGTGGAGTATCCAAATATCCAACTCAAATAATCTGTCCATTTTGTATCCCACTGGTCTTTATTTTTTAAATGATAGATTTAGTCTTTGACAGCTCTGTATATTTATACAATGTATATTAAGCATAGTCATATACCACTTCCTCCCTACACCCCATCTCTCTCCCAACTTTATGTCTCTTTGTTGCTGTAAGTGTCCATAAGTCCAATTAATACAGTCCATGTGCAAGAAACTCTTGAAACAATATTTCAGAGTTTGTCAACGTGGTGAGTTCATGTCTCAATTTGAGGCATGTTTCTTAAGACATTGCTTTAAGAACATGTGGTTTCGTGTTGCATGGCTCTCCTCGGAGGTCCTGTGTGTTTGTACAACAGCTGTCAATAACACAGAGGCTGCACAGGACATCACAGCCCACAACAATCTGTAGCAGAGAGGCACTCGATACTTTATTTCTTTTTGCTATCATTGTGATAGACTTTGTGGGAAAGGATTGGTTTTATCATTCCTACAGGGGACTACAGGCACAGATGCAGTCATAGAAGGGCCATGGGAGAGGGGACTCCCTGGGAGGAAGTGGCCAGAACCTCAGCCTGGCACAGTGGGACCTCAGTACTTTGTTCTTTAGGGGTGGGAGGAGTGAAACTGGGCTGCAGAGCTGGTCCTCTTTGAGTTTTGGCGGATTGTTGATCTCAGGACTCACAAAGGGGATCATGGCAGAGCTTCAGTGGGGATTGTCCTGTGCCTAGCCAGAGAGCTCTCAGCAGGGATTAAAATTGTGGGCCTGGACAAGTCAGAGCCTTTCTCACCTGGGAAAACTGTCACTCCCACTGTGTTACTGTAGAGTGGACAGGGCCAGGAGCTCAGAACTCCCCGAGACACATGAGTTCTCAGTGTGTGGAAGCTGTTTGCACCCATGTCCAGGTCAACTTCCTGTCCCAACATATTTTTTCAGTGTCAGCACCAATTTGTGAGTTCAGCTTTTCAATATCAAGGAGACCCTTTGACCCTTTTCTCTGAGGCGCTCTCCTCTCTGTGTTATGTGATAAAAGCTCTGACAGAAACAGTTATTCTCAGCACTGGGTGCTGGAGGTGACCTGCCCCAGTGCTGGGGAAATGCCTGATGCTTCCCTTGCCTGACCTGACCCTTTTCAGGGCAGGCTTGCCTTCCTCCCTCCTCCCTCCTCCCTCCTCCCTCCTCCCTCCTCCCCCCTCCCTCCTCCCCCCCCCCCCCTCCCTCCTCCCTCCTCCCTTCTCTCCTCCCTTCCCTCCCCTCTCTCCCCTTCCCTTTCTTATCCTCTTTTCTCCCCTCCCCTTCCTTCTTCCTGCTCTCTCCTCCTACCTTCTACCCCTTCCCCCCCTACTGTTCCCCTCCCCCTCCCCCTTCCCCTCCTTGCTCCTTGCTCTTCTCTTTCTCTCATTGCCATCCCTGTGAACCCCTACAGGGGCTTTTATGAAGAATATAAAAATGAACAACAGAGTAGAAGAGGACCCCTGAGTGTTCACTAGCGGAGGGTCCTTGTTGTGTCTGGTTCTCCTTGCCACCCTCATCCAGGGTAGTCGGACAGAATACTTTTTCAAATTCTCAGTGTTAAAAGGCAGAGAGATATCTCAGGAGAGTTGGCCTGGGCCTTGTGCCGAAATCATCTACACACATGGCTTTGAAAAGCACGGTTTCTCTTTACCTTGTGTGGATGCTTAGAGCTAAAAACATGTTTACAGTCATCAAAAATTAAAGACATTGCCTGAGGTCAAATACAAGTGACTTCCAGGGTCATGTGACTCTACGAGTTACTCTTTTCACCACCTTGAATTAACAGACAGTTGTGTAAGCTTGGCTCTTTTTAGGGCAAAGAGAATGAACTGTGAAGGTTCTAAAAGAGGAATAAAACCCGCGTTCCTAGTGCTGCCTTCCAGCTATAAAAGGCCATCTTTGCTTCTCCAGATCCCTGAGAGGAGTTGCCTGTTCAACACCAACCCTGTGTCTGTCCCTTGGACTGGTTTGCTTACTTCTGAAGCAGAAGCCCATGGTGACCGGTTTTTAAAGTCAAGTCGGTGGTTATGAGAAGAAACACGTAGATTTTTTTTTAAGCCCTGTTCTCTGGCGAGGGAAAACATCTTTTTTTAGAGCCTGTGTTTACTGCTTTGGTAAACAGCAGAACACTGCTCCAGCAGTTACCTTGAGGATAAACGGTTTGTAGACAGACACTTCCTATACTTGCTTCCTGCCCTGATAGCCAGGCCAACCAGAGGCACGGGTGGCAGGAAGCGCTCCTTGTGGAAGCTTCCTGCCCGTGCAAGCTCTTCTTTATTTCTTAAGTCTTTTCCAGTGGGATCAAGACCTGCTCCGGATTTTCAAGGGAGGATTCTGTTTTGTAACAGGTGAAGAGATGAAGCTGTAAAGCGACTACTTGCCTGTCTGTTTCTCAATCTTGGCGTTATCTCATTCGCAGACAGGACCGTGCTGCATCCTGGTGGGTGGGCAGGTCTCTCCAGCCTTTCTGAGTCACAGAGAGATTTATGGTCCTAAGTTCTCCCTAAGGTTGGATGAATGCGTTATCTAGTGTTGTTTCATTGAAAGCAACTGTAGAGCTAGCTTTCTTTAGAGAGGGGCCTAAATCACCAGATCTGCATCCAAAACCTGCCCGCTCATGGTTTGTTCTCTGTGTGCTGAGTTTACACCACTTGTTCCAGGGAGTGAATTGTTTAGGCCCTTTGAAGCAAAACAAATAAGACCACGAAGCACAAACACTGAACAATAGAGAGTCATCCATTACCCATCTACAGGATATGTCCTCAGCAGCTGGCCCTTTGTAAGGGGGAAAAAATGTATCAAGTCAACAAACAGTAACACTGGACAATAAACTAAACACAATAAATAGCACCCAGGAGCTCTAGGCTCTAGTCCTGGCAAAGCCCCAGAGAATGGTGTTTACAGGCTCAAAGCAGGGAGACTGCTGCTCCTGAAGCCTCCTATAGAAGTCAGGAATAACTATACTCTAAGCGGCCCCACCCCCACTGGCCCCCATCACTGCTGATCCCCTCACACAAAACAAGTGTCTCCTGTGAGGTTTGCAACACAGTGACAAGGACACCAGTGGATAGGAAAGTCCACTGTTCCTGTAGACACAGGATCCATAAGAGATGGTGACTGCCGTTGGGAGCAGAGGCTAGCATTCAGGGAACTGTTAGATATCGATGAAAAACAACAATAAAATATGTGTTTTTTTTTTAACATTTCAAAACATTATTATAGAGGTTTAGAAAATTAAAATTCAGAAAAGGAAATCATACTACTTTATCTCACACCACCAAGGGCCTGCTCATGCTTGATTCTTTTCTGATCTTGTATGCTTGATTCTTTTCTGATGTTGTATGCTTGATTCTTTTCTGATGTCATATGCTTCTTTCGTTTCCCAGTTTGCAGGTATAACATTTGAGAAACAAAACTAAGTTTTAAAATCATGATTTACTGCTCACTTCCTGTTTCATAGTCTCCTTTAGAAATGCAGGTCCCGGGCTGGAGAGATGGCTCAACCGTTAAAGTCTAGGCTCACAACCAAAAATATAAGAAATGCAGGTCCCTTTTTTTCTTTCTTCCTTTCTTTTTGTCTTTTCAAGACTGGGAATTGAACCCGGGACTTAGTGCAGGGGAGGCAAGCTCTCTGTCTAATGAATTATATCCACTCTCTGTGGCTTGTTGCCCTTACACAATTCAACAGGGCAGTGACACCTGTCTTGCCGTCCTGAAAAGCAAGACGCACACCTGAGCTCTGGGCAACAGGGAGTGTAGGCAGGCAAGGGTGAGCTCTCTGGGTACACATCCTAGTCTCTGTGTTTTGAAACTTTGAAAATTATTTTAAAATAAAAAATTATTTAAAAATGAATAAAATTTATTATTATTATTTTTTTTAGTGTGTGTGCGTGTGTACGTGTGTCAGCTCATTCACACACAAGAGTACCTCTGCCTGCAGCAGCCAGAGGTATCAGATCCCCTGGAGCTGGAGTTATAGGCCATTGTGAACTGTCTAATATTAGAGTTAGAACTGGACATGGATCCGCTGCTGGAGCTGGGTTTGCACTGTCAGCCACGAGCCATCTTTTCAGTCTAGTCTCTTACATTTTGAGGCAGGGTCTCACTATGTAGCTCAAGTTAGCCTTGAATTAGTGACTGCTCTGCCGTTCCCAAAATGTTTGGATCATGTCCCATCATATTCAGCTTTAGTTTTATTTTAAAAACTTATATGCTCTCTGCTTTTCTGAGGTAAATCAATTGTCTTTCCCAGTTGTAACTGATTCTTGTGCTTGTCTTTGAACCCAATGCACTTTGGCCATTTAGAGTTTTCTGTAAAACGGGTAGGTTGTGAGACATGAGAGATGCAGCCATGTGACCATCTGGTGGCTCAAGGAAAGACCCAGACTTGAATAGTTAAACTCAGGTCCCTTTTACTGTCCCAGGAAATCAAAAAGGGAAATCAAGATGGGCACATAAAAGGCAGCCTTAGACCCTGGGTGTGCTGTGGCCAGGGAAGGTGGTGCAGTTCTCCAAGGAGAAGAAGGAGCCAGTGTCTGGAGCAGCCCTAGAGGTAAATGAAACATTCAGTGTTTACCAGTTCCCAGCCTTGGGACCCTACTGAGAGGAAGTGACAACTCCTCAGGAGGCTGAGGCAAGAAGATTGCTTAAAGACATGCCTGGGCTACAGTGTGGGTCCAAGACAGTCAGGACAGCTTTGATCCTGAGTCAAAATAATTAAAAGTAGAAAGAGGGACTAGGGTTGTAGTTTAATGGCAGAACACTTGCCTTCCAAGTTCCCTGAGTTCAGGCCTTCAGTCAGCAGTCTCTCTCTCTCTCTCTCTCTCTCTCTCTCTCTCTCTCTCTCTCTCTCTCTCTCTCTGTCTCTCTCTCTCTCTCTCTCTCTCTCTCTCTCTCTCTCTCACACACACACACACACACACACACACACAAATCTATGTCACACTAGTCATGATTGGAAAACTGCTCTGAGCCCCAAGCATTACGTTACTTTACCGTGCTGATTCCTGGTGAGACAGCCATCCCAGCTAAACATCTGTCTAATGAATGAGTAGCAACTCCCAGGGCGAGGGTCCGAGTGACCATGTGGATAACAGTGAGGCAGGACCAACGGATGACGAAATAATCTTGAAGGGTATAAATGATGACTTGCCATTTACTTTAATATCTGTACGTGTTTAAGGGAAACGACATGAGTCTTCGTACACATGTAAGTAATGATAAAGCTAGCTTAGTACTCGAGAGTTCCTGTACCTGCTTTCTCCTGTCATTATGCTTGCACTAGGGGTCAAGACTATGTCAAATTGACTGTGAGCAGGGTTCAGAGGTACAGCGCCACATAAGCACAGGTCTGTGAGGTACATGGCCGTTAGACTCGACCATCCTGTGTGACCAATGCTTTCTACTTTCTGGTCTCCATCTTTCCATTTCCTTTTTATCCTCAGCCACTGTTTTATTTTCTGTGTGATTTCTGTATATTTAACAGGTTTAGATTCTACCTATAAGCAGTATCAACCACTGATTTTCCTTCTGTAACTGGCTGGTTTTGCTTAACATATTGTCCTCAAGATTCCTCCATGAGTGGACAAGAGAAAGAAAAATCACCTCCCTCTCCTTTTGGTAAGAGTTTCGTGTAGCCAAGGCTAGCCTGGAATTCTCTATGTACCTAACGCCGACCTTGAACTTCTGACTCTCTTCCCTTCATCTTCAAGTGCTGAGATGATAGTTGTGTGACTCCGTGTCTGGCACGGCTCTGAGCATTAAACCCAGGGCTTCGTGAATGCTGGTCAGACATTCTGGGGACAACATCCTCAGTACAGCATCTCATTTTTCAGAGATGAACCGTTCTGTCCATGGCACAGGTTCTTCGTTCTTTAACCCACTGAGGTTGTTTCCCTGTCACGTTTAAGGGGAACAGTATGCTGCAGTGACTGGAGGCTTGTGGGTATCTCTTTTGGGTGTGGACTGAATTTCCCTTGGGCATATCCACAGAGATGGCTAGAACATATGGTAGTCACATTCTGTGTCCCCGAGAACCCGACAACCAGCATTCTTATGCTCACCGTCTCTTGGCTTTTCGGTAGGAGGCATTGGAACAGGCATGAACTGACATCTTACCATTCTAGCTATAGTTTTGATTTCCACAAACATTGAGTGGACTGAGACCTTTCTGTTTGCCTGTTGGGCTGTTTTTAGATCTTCTCTGGGGAGGAAAATACCTTTTCAAGGATTTTTGTGCATGCTTGTACTGGCCAACCAGGGTAGCGCCTAGTATTTTTTTTTTTTTTTTAGGGAGCGTCTCTGGTGAGTGTTTGTGTCTCCTCTAGGCTGTGAGTGGAGATGCTGGGAAATTAGAAGCAAAGAGGCAGCTTGCTTGACACCTGCCATGATGCAGCAGCCATGGCTTTCACTGAGGACAACACCTTCCTCCCACTGTTCACCCTGAGTCCTTTGGATGTGTATCTGCTATAGTCCATTAGCTAACTCCTTTTAGACATGAATTAATGAGAAACTGTAGCGCGTGTGCTGTGATTCAGACTGTTCATTTTTCCTCCGTGACTATAGTGACATGCTTAAGATTTCAGTGGCTCTAATTTAACCTCTTAATCATTTGTGGTTATCTCCAAATACTGGCTCCCCCCAAAAGTTTTCAAAGCAGTTGGAATTTGGCAGCTTACATTACTGGAGTTTTTATACCATATCTACAACAAATATGAAGTCGTCTTTATTAATAGCTAAGTTTTTATATTCAACTACAAAATAATCTTTATAATAGGGGTTAACTTCAATAACAGAGAATAACCAGTTTATTAAATCTTGAAAATAAAACTGGATGACTTACTGAAGTGTCAAAATGTATGTGTATAATATTTAATTTGGCAAGTCTTATGGATTAAATGTTATGTAGAAAATGATGGAAATGGGGTGGGGGGTGGTTTGGTGGCTAAGAGTGATTGCTGCTCTTCCAGAGGGCCTGAGTTCAGTTCCCAGCACTGACATCAGGTACCTCATGGTCCAGCCACCTGCAACTCCAGCCACAGAGGATGCGACACTTTCCTGCAGTTTCCATGGTCACCTGCACACATGGGACATACATTCATACACATGTGCACGTAACTAAACATAAAAATGAATGGAGAAAGTGGTAAACTTGTAGTCTCCCAAGAAACTTGGAGTATTCTGTAGTGGGGGTGGTTAAAGATGTTTGCTTGTGCAATGGTTTATCTACAGAGAGAGTTCATGGACTCTTTACCTAGTTTCCCTGAGGGGTCACATCCTTTTAAAACTTATTCATCTTGTAATTCTTTACATATGTTAACGGCCTTGGGCCTTATCCTCCCGTTTTCCTTTCTAAGTCCTTTCTGTCCCCCACTGAACCATTTCTTAAGTCTCCCCTGCTTACTCTCCTGTCTTTTTTCTCTTAGGATTGCTGCATTCATTGTTGTCTATATGAGCAGGGAGGGGCCTTTTTACTCGAGTCAGGCAGGACAGACAGCTGCCCAGTGTCGACAGCGTTGCCACAGTAAACCCGTTTACTTTTTATTTTTATTTTAATGAACATTCTTCAATTAATCGTTTAGGAGTTCATCTTTTCTTCATCTCCCGAGCTCATGAAAACCTCTGGGGATGTTACCAATGAAGTGAATGTATGAGGAGACCCAATACACGTGTAGTCTTCCCCTGCTCGTCCTAGCTAAAACAAGTTATAGTTGGTAAGGAATCAAAGGAAAGGAAATGACTTTTATTTGGGAATCGAAATGTTGGAAGCAGCCTGACTGGGCACTGAGAGCCCATTGTGTCCTGGGCTGATTGCATTTTGGATCCGTACGCTTAATTGTTCTTGGATAATTACAAGAGAAGCAGGATTTTGTCGGAAGAACAGGAATGTGTGGAATTAATTGTGGAGTAATTTGCTTGCAGTTATTGGTTGGAAAATATTAGGGAATTACATTCTAACTTTGTTCAGTTGTTTTATTTTGACTTTTAACATTGTTTTAAAACGGTGTTGGCATTTAGTCTAGGCTCCGCCCCACAGTTACCTGGCAACAGTCAGGTGTGCCTGACTCACTATAAAAGGGGCTGCTTGGCCCCTCCTATCCCTCTTGCTCTCGTGCTTTCTTCTCTTCTCCTCTTGCTCCTGTTTCTTACCCTCTCTCCCCATTCTCCTTCCCCTCTCTCCATGTGGTCATGGCCGGCCTTCTCTCTCTGTCTCTGTGTTTCTCTCTCTCTCTCTCTCTCTCTCTCTCTCTCTCTCTCTCTATCTCTCTCTGCCTTTTGTTCAACAACCCCCTCCCCATGCCATGAATAAACTCTATTCTATATTATACCGTCATGTGGCTGGTACTTCATGGGGAAGGGATGCCTCAGCATGGGCCTGCAGAGACACCCCCTTCCCCCTACATCCTACCATGTCTCCACCAAACATCTCTCTCTCTTATCTTTTTATAAAACACAACAGATAGAGTTTTCAGAAATCTAAATATTCTTGTACTGTTTGTCCCCCCACAGAGTGGCAATGCCCTCTAGGATGTTAAGGGCCACATCTTCTACCAGTTTAGGGTGGGATTCTCCCAAGTGGGGAAATCAAGGCATGAACTCTAAGCAGAGATGTTCTCATGGAAAGGTTTACAAAGAAAAACACACACTCCGAGAACTCATGGCTCTCTGATTGCTATACCCAGGGAGGAACTCAATTCTTGTCCTAAACCCACACTTAGGGATGTTTGACTAAGACGATAAGGCAAATGTCAGGTCATGTGCTGCCCTAAATTGGGAAAATGTTTTGTTGTTACAAACAGCAGCTACACTGGAAAACTCTGACAAAGTATCACCCCCAAACCCAGACTGAGTTCCAAGCACCACACCTCCATTATCGCCCAATTAGGGAAGACCAATGTCCCAGCTGCACTGTCAGTGCAGGCTCCTCACAGAGGATCTGAGGAACAGACCCCACGCCTCTTCTCCGGCCTTGACCATCTGCCTGGGTTACTTGTGGTCCCCTTCAATCTAACCATGGCCTCCAGGCTGTGTACTCTTCTCTCTCTAATAAGGATGCTCTCACCAACTCTAGGACCAACTTTAAGTCAGGATGGCCTTCTTGTAGCTGTTTATGACATTGGCAAGACCCAACCTCTAAACAGGCTGTGCTCAGAGATCCCAGGTGGGTGGATTTGTAGGCACACTGTTCAGCCACCACAGGCAAGGAGGAGTCCATGAAGGTCATGTCACGGAGTCCCAGTTTCTGCCCTGCACACAGTCTCTCCTCTTTGGAAGAGCAGAGCTCAGGTCCCCAACTTGCAGAGCAAGGATGGCAGTGGCCACCTTTATGGCTGCATACTAATCACTCTGTATAAACAGCGTTCTAGAAGTTAGGAATGTGATTCATGTTATTGGGGGGGGGGGGAAAGAAACTCGATAGTGTGCCGGCCGCCCCGCCAGGCACTTGATAGCTCCTGTGTGATAATCAAAACAAAATCACTGTAGGGAGAAGCGTTCACTCTGCAGCTCGTTCAGTTTCACAGGATACCCAGCATGATGTTGTGGTTTCTCTTATCACTTGACTTAGTAATGGCAAGAGGGGCGTGAAGCAGACTCACGGCACTGCCGAGTGCTCCAGAGTGGCTGTTCCAGCAGCTGGCATTCTTCTTCTCCTCTCTGTCCCACCTACCCAGGTAGATGAGAGTGCTAGTCACCTTTTAGGAAAACGTGGATGTGTGGCTTTCTTCACAGAAAGGCTTCATAATGTCCTCGGTTCAAAGACTGAACTCCTAAAAACAGGCCCACGCTAACACTATGCTAACATCATCTCTTCCTTCTTGCTTCTGTGTCTTTGACATCTGCCGAGGAGTCACACATTAAAGACTTGAGTCTAGAGCTGTGGACCGCCCTTTCAGGGGCCGCGTCTTCTGAAGTAGCCCCGTTTCTGAGTTCCGAGCTTCATCTTGCTGCTAACAGTGAGGGCTCTGTAAGATTAGGAAGCAGACTGTGGGCTGTGTCACAGGCATTACATTGTCTGCAGGCACTTGCCTAGTTCCTGTGTACAAGGGGTTGGTCAGGGATGAAAACTTACCCCTCTTACGTGCGGCTGCTCATCCAGCTAAAACACTGAGGAACTCAGGAAGTGATGGGTAGAGATAGGATCACACAATGGAATCTTTTTTAACATGTAAATTGGTGCCAAATACAGGGGTGAGGCAGGCCCCTGGGATGTGGGATTAAAACTTTCAAAACTTCTGCATGAATGGTCAGGGTTTGTTCTCCCCAAAAGGTGGATAGGGACCGTTACGCATATGATTGCAAGTTTGCCGAGCAAGCCCTTGTTTCCGGGGTACTTTTCCCCAATCTACACCTGTGCCATGCCATGCTCAGATCCTATTTCTAGACTGGCCTATACCCAACCATGTGGGTGAGGTAACTATGGAAACGTGTTTGGCTGTGTGCAAACATGTCTATGTCCACAAGGCCTCCAGGCCCAGGGTTTACCCACTGGGTTTGCAGTGGAGATAAGAACTGGCAGGCTGTTTTACCAGCGGCATTAGAAAAGTGTGATGACTTTGTTAAAACCCTGAGGTAGATAAATTTACTTAGGGCATACTAAATGAATGCTTTCAGATTTCCTTTATTTTAAAATTAAGATATAAGTTGTGATCCTACTCACAGGCAAGCTGGTCCCATGGTCCCTGTATGGTTTTGCATATGCACTTTGATACGTCTTGTCTATTTTCTTGCCTAAATACTGGTTATGGTAGGTATCCCGTATCCATTTGTAGCCAGTCATGAACATTATCTGATTTACCTGTTTACCTAAGCATCAGATGCATGAGCTCAGCCAGAGGCTCAGTAAAATCGAGTCCTAAAGAAAGCTACCGCCTGGATGATAAGATAAACAACTGCAGATCCTGCTCTGGGTTCTCAGGGCTATTTTTAACTGGAGCTTTCTTAGTAGATGCCCTAACTTTTTGGTGCTTCATGGGGGCCCCTTTGGTTAGCTCCGTCCTTACAGTGTGTGCTGATAACAATGAGATCACAGGTTTGCTGTTTGTGAAGCCAGTAATTTCTAGAGATTAAAGGGGACAGAAACTCTCTCCTTTGGGTCATGCAAATGGTTCTGTGGTCCACAGGCAGGGAGTGTAGAGAGAGACCACTTGATATATTTCTACCAATACACGGGGGAGGGGTGTGGGGGGGGGGAGAATGCCTCAGATTGCCTTCCAGGGGCAGACAGCCCTAAAGCAGCTGTGCCTTGTTCTAAAGCTGGACATTTTTCTTCAACACGTCCCAGTGGAGCTCTATGCTCATGACCCCAGCTCTCTGAACCTGAGGGCAGAGGTTGCCAGGGTGGTCATCAGGACCCTGCTGTTGTCCACCTTTTTGCCAAACTTGGTCGTCTGTGCACATCTGTGAAGGGGCCGTTGACGTGGAATTTAAATCTGGTTGTTTAGTCTACATGGAGCAGGGAAGGATTCTGTCTCTTTAATATTTATAACGGTTGGACAGGACTTGCCGGGTGAAGGTTAACTGCCCCCCAGTTTAAGCAGCTCTCTGCCCAGATGGGTTATCAGGGCTGAACACTCGTTACAAGATTAATCTCATTTCCGACAAGACTTCCCTTTCCTTCAACTGATTTCTGCCCAGCCATTGGGGCTGTCATCAGCCGTTAAAAGGAGGGTGGGTCGCTCTGGGACAGAAGCACTGGTATGCACAGAAACAATGCAGAGCCATGTCCTATCTCGGGGACATCTTTAGGAGAATACATTTCAGCCCTGTTGCGAAGGCCACGGCTCATAAACAGCAAGGACAATTGGAGCACTCGAACCAACGTGCTTGGTGACAAATGTCCAAGGTGATTTCATGCCCACTCCCTTGCTGTAGGATCCTGCCCTGGACAGATTCACACATTGGGCGTTGTTAGTTTGAAGGTCTTCAAACAGTCATACTGTGATCAGTTTCATTTCTGAGGACCCCACCTAGGCAGGAAGTTGCTCACACGTCATACACTGCGCCATCCTTGTGGATGGGAGGCATAGCTCAGAGGAAGCTGCTTTCAGGGACCACAGTCAATGGCTCCAGGCAACAAGGAGTCTGTGTGCTTCCTCCCACTGTGTGCTGTGTACTTACTGGGTAGCTCCTTCAGTGAATTCCCGTGAACACTCAGGTTTCTGATTAATCTCAGAGACTTCAATACAGCAAATACAAACCTGGTCTAAGAAGAACATGCCAAGCTCTCTTCCGGTTGTTTCAAGATGGTCTTCCAGAAACATGGTTGTCATTTCTGTGTGATGCATGGAAATCAATTCACTCAGCTAGTCAGCAATGGTATTCCATTGGTCCGCTAGCTGAAGCTATACAGGTAGATAACCTGGTCCCCAGTCCAGTGAAGACAGAGAAGGCAGCTGCAGGGTGAGATGTTGCGCATAGAACCTGGAACAGAGCTGTACCAAGGTGCCATACACCAGGAGGCCAGAGGCATTGGAACGGAGCCAGAGGATGGAGCTTATGGCTCCATGCAATCATGGTTACCAGGGTAGGTTGGCAGGCAGACAAGCAAAGGAAACATGAGAGCAAAGCTTATCTATGAGACAGTGAGTGTGCATGTGTATGTATGTACATGTGTGTGCATTTATGTGTGTGCACATGTTTATGTGTGCATACATGCATACTTGTATGTATGTACATGTGTGTACATATATATGCGTGCATGTGGGTGTGCATGTATATGTGTGCTTGTGTATATATGCCGTGCATGCATACATGTATGTATGTATATATATGTATGTATGTATGTATGCATATGTGTGTATGTATATATGAAGACTATGAGTCCAGAACTAGGCTGTCAGCTGGTAAGCCCCAGTGTGTGAGAGCCATGCCGAGCTCTTTACATGGGTGCTGGGAACTGAACTCAGGTCCTCCTGTTTGGTAAGCAAGTGCTCTTTCCCACGGAGCATCTCCCTAGCCCTGCTCGAGGAGACCTTTAGTCCCAGCAAAAGCATGTGGTATTTAGAGAGAGTAGCCAGGGGAAAGTGGGACTGAGGCTTTTGGGTGACATCTCTTCTTGTCTCTGAAGCATTGTGTCACCCAATGCTATGATGACAGGTCCCTCTGAGGATGCACATATATGCCACTGCCCAAGTCCAGAGAAGGGCACTTTGTGTTGCAGACACTAGTCACTGTGTGGTCTCTAGTCACCAGGAAGAGGGTGTCTGAGGACTTGGGTCTCCCCATCCGCCCTTGCTTCTTGGCTTCTCTGCTGAGAAATTCCCCATTTCTTTTCTTCTGAGTGTTCTATGGAATTGCAAACCGGAAGAGTGTTCCAAAGAGGATGAGTGGAATGGGCCCACAGGAAGCTCTCAGACGAGATCACTTTTGTTGGTGGAGTCAAGTTCACAGTGTGTCTCACCCTTACAGTTACTCTGTGGGTGACTCATGAGTCAGCCAGAATTGCCACTCCCAGCTTGCACTGCGATTTCTGGGAAATAAAGGTTTCTTACATGATATATTTCTTTGTGAGTAAACTTTGATCTGGGCTTTTCATCATTGCTCATGCTAGCTGAGGAAAATATCAGTTGGCACATTCATTCCAGCTTCCTCTCTTTCTCTCTCTCTCTCTCTCTCTCTCTCTCTCTTGCTCACACACACACACACACACACACATACACACACACAGACACAAATTAGAATGTGTACATGCATATATATATATATATGCATATATATATGCTCTATATGGATATATAGATGGATATCTCACACATTGTTCATAGATACAGCATATATCCATATCCTATTTATAGATCCATTATATATAGACATGTATAATATATTCTTGTTTAAGTTTCAAATCCTCTAATTTGATAGCAGAGAACATAAGTGAACTTTAAGATGACGTAACTTTATTTCACAAATTTATAGCACTCCTAAAGCTGTGTCTTTGAGAAACAGCCTTTCTCCTCTGACTCTTCCTTCCCATGTGCATAGGGGCCCAGATTTGAGTCACATGTCAGTCTAGGGTTAGATGTAAATCAATGCTCACCACTGACTGGTGTTCAATAATGATGGTCTCTTCAAACTGAGAACAGCTGTTGAGGAGAACCACATGGGACATATCATAGTAATAGAGAGAGATCAGGAGTGGTGGCAAACCAGAGAAGACAAAGGCTGTCCAGCTCAGAGCATCCCACCAGGGGTCTGCACACCACTGCAAGCCACCTGGAGGACTCCCCTGCCTGACTTAGCCCAGCACAGTGACCTTGCTGTGGCCATTCTGCTCTGGGGACTTTGAAAATCTAAGGTAGCCATCCTCTTCTTACTTAATTTAGCAAGCTGAGGTCAACCTGCAGCTTCATGGAGTTAACAGGAGGGTTCGAGGTGACCTGGGCAGGCACTATCCAGAAAGCTGTGCCTTCCAACTCTGCAGGACATGGAGGCTCCTTTGAGTCTATTCTCCTTTATAAGGTGACAGAGGCTGTCCACAGACTCGCTTACATCCCAACGAAACTTTGTTGTCACAGACAGGGGCTGGACTGGGCCTGGGAGCTAAGTCTTCTGAATCCTCATTAACAATTCTGAACCACTATTATTATCTGATCTTGTTTATGGGATCCTGGCCTTGTTAAGAGGTCCAGCACAGGTAGAGC
This sequence comes from Rhabdomys pumilio, assembly GCA_030674055.1. Taxonomy (NCBI): domain Eukaryota; kingdom Metazoa; phylum Chordata; class Mammalia; order Rodentia; family Muridae; genus Rhabdomys; species Rhabdomys pumilio. The sequence goes on along the minus strand of JANHMN010000011.1, from coordinate 73,969,033 downwards.
TAAGCTAGGTATTAGGAAGCTCTCTGTGAAAAGAATGCAATACTTCTTACAAGTTTGATTTTTTTTCCCTGAATGGTTTGGAAAATGGAGAAACAACACTTCTGTGGTAATATGCCATCTTTGTGGTTATATGCCACCTTTGGATGGCCACTGTGTCCTGCCCCTGTGTACCCTCTTGCCCATTGTGCCTAGACGTAGTCAAGATGTGGCCATGCATTTAAACCATGTTCCGTTGATACAATCCAGCCATGAGTACATTTTCTGCTCATTCTACCACAGGCATGATAAATAGCAGGATATAATTTCTTAGAATGAAGCCCTCAAGCCTCAGAACAGATCCCTAAAGGGCCTCATGGACATTAGCACCACAATCGCATGTCTGGACTGTAACTCTCCTCAATTCCCTCTGTGGCATGCTTGTTTGGAAACACAGCTGAATAGACTCCACTAAGCCCAGGTGTCTTGTTCCCCTACTTGTGAGCAGAGGACACAAATTCAGTCCCAGGGTTTGTAATCCCGGTCCTGGGTTGGCAGTTACAGAAGAATACATGGGGTTGGCTGAACTGGCCTAATCGATTGGGGAGTTTCAGGTTGGTGAAACACACTGCCCCCAAAGTAAATAAAAGGTAGGCAGTTCCTGAGGGATGCCTTCCAAACCTAAGCTCTGACCTCCTTCCCTCTCTCTCATTCCTCCCTCTCTTTCCCTCTCTTCTCTCCCTCTCTCCCTCTTCTCTTCCTTCCTCCCTCTCTCCCTCTCTCTCTCTCTCTCTCTCTCTCTCTCTCTCTCTCTCTCTCTCTCTGTCAATCCTCCCAAGAAAAGAAAAACAGAATATATTCATTGGCTTCCACTCTAAAGCTCTCCTCCAGAAATGGAGAATGGCTATCTACTCAGGCTAGAGCAACAGTTAGTTATCAACCTGAGTGAGTTATGACTTCTTCAGGGGGTTGCACATCAGAGATCCTACATATCAGATATTTAAGTTATGATTCATAGCAATAGCAAGATTACAGTTATGAAGTAGCAAGGTAATAATTTTATGGTTGGGGTCACCATAACATGCGGAACTGCACTAAAGGGTCACAGCCTTGGGAAGGCTGAGAACCACTGGGCTAAGGAGTGGAAAGACAGTGAGATTAGTCTCTCTGGAAACACATCCGTCAGAAGCACAGGGTCTGAGACAGTTCTGAGTTATGGAAACCTTTCTCCATACACGTTTCTGAACAGACGTGTAATATAGAAAGCCAGCATCCTGATGGAGCAGGGAAGAGCCTCAGAGGGTGAACCAGAACCTCGAAGATACAGGTTTAAAAAGCCTCAGCAGAGCCAAGCATTCAGGGTGGGGTGAGGCAGGCAGCTGCAGAAGGAGCGTGGAAGCACACAAGTGCTGCCTGCTATAGTTTGACTTAACATAGGCCACCCAATGGAAAGCTCAAAACTCGTTCTTCAGGTCTGTGGCAAACCCAAATTTGTGTTATCAGATGAGGGCACCACAAGTGGAGTTGAGTTCATTGAATGGAAGCTAACAGTTCCCTTCAGAAGAGGGGGCGTAGTCCAGCCCTGGATCTCCCAGGGCCTGAGACAGCTCACCTATTCTTGTAGACCTAGAAAAATCTTCTTGGTAGCAGAGCCAGCATCCTGGCTACTGAGATGTGACCATGGCCACTTTCTAAGATGACAGGCTTGGTCCAGTTTTCTATCACTCATTCTGATCACATTTTTATTTTTCTGCCATGTCTCCCTGGTCTCCATGATTGTCTTGTTTCTTCCTTCTCTCTAGGACCTTGGTGTCAAAGAATCCTGTGCAGATGTCCTGCACAGTGTCCCTCCTCTGGACTTTGACAACTCTGGACAGAAGTTACAGGTTCTTAGGAAGAGTGTTGCTAGGGGCATGTGACCACCTTCTATCCTCTCAGAGGACTAAGATGCCAGCGTGTGTTTGGTGGGTGTGTTGATCTTGGTGGTGCCACATGCCAGGTTCCTCCATAACTAACTCTGTCTCTGTCTCTCTGTCTCTCTGTCTCTCTGTCTCTCTCTCTCTCTCTTGCCCTCTCCTCTTCTCCCTCCCCCTTTTTCCTTCCACCCTCCCCTCCCCCCTCTCTCTGTTTCCCTCTTTTTCACTCTCTCTGCATCTTTCCCCTTGGAAGTGAGTGATAAACTGCACCCACGCATCAGGGGAGGGGGTTAAATTCTATCTCTGGCAAGGAAATTATAAAAGAATCTGTGGACAAACTAGTGGTTTGCCTCCTTAGCCACTCCACTGATGCCAGTGCCACTTGGTAGGTCTTGTGTAGGGCAGTCAGGATGGGAAAGCTCTGGGTACAGCATGCTGTTTCCCTCTTTCTTTTGCACTTATTATTTTGAATTCTTTTCTAAGGAAGAACTCTCTCCAGGGCCTAGGAGATGGCTAGTTGGTATAGTGTTTGCCACCCAAGTGTGAGGACCTGATCTAGGATTCCTAGGACCTAAAGAGCCAAGTGTGGCGGTGCAAACATACATTCCCAACACTAGGGAGATGGATACAGGATTCCTAGGGCTGGATGCTTGACTAGTCTATCCAGTCAGTGGGTTCTAGGTCGAAGGAGAACGTGTCCAAAGAACCAAAATGGAGAAATGATTGAGGAAGACACACAAAGTGAGCTTCTTTCACACACACACACACACACACACACACACACACACACACACACACGCACACGCACAATCACCCCCTGTTTACACACACATACACACGGGGCATGCACATGTCTCTCTTCCCCCTAGCTGGTTTTATAAGATTCTGTCACGAATTATCAGTGCAGATTTAGATATATTTATTTTATTCTTTGTGTCACAACCCAGAACTATCTTGATTATTAGCAATAAATTAGTTCCTCCGGGAACACATGCTTCATTCTGACATGTCCCTGAGCTTTGGATTTACTTGTTTTTGAGCATGTCTTTCATTACATTTTGAATAGCAATGCTCCTCGTCTGACTTAGGGCATAAATTGCAAATGCAGTGTGAAGTGTTGTACCTACAACTGACCCACCACACAGTGTGGCTTAGCAGCACCCTGACACCCTGCAGAGAGTCTGCTATTTGTCCTTGCTGTGGTGTTGTCTATCTTCTTGTTTTGGTCACTGCTGTTGCCCATTGTCTTGAGAGAGTTCGTCACTGTGTGACACTTGGTTGAAGGAAGTTAAAATTAGTTCCAGAAACAGTTTCTACTGACTCCACGGCACTGCCATGATGTAAAGTAATCAAGTGAGTGTGGTGTTATGGTAACTGGAACTCCCAAGTACTGTACTGCAGACTGCTTCTTACATCATTGGAAGGTGCTATTCTTGTTCAGAAGGCAGCGGGAAGGATGTGGTGTGCAGACTCTGGTATGTACTAGCTCTGGCCTGGAGTTGAGGTCAGACAAGGATCTGAGGACAGGTGCAAAGACAATGTGCAAAACAAGAACAACAGGCAAGTAGAGACGGGCTGCCACACTCAGCCAGGCGTGGACACGAGCTGCCACACTCAGGCAGGTGTGGACATGGGCTGCCACACTCAGGCAAATGTGGACACAGGCTTCCAC
>JANHMN010000011.1:73943132-73965459 GCA_030674055.1 Rhabdomys pumilio | reverse complement strand
TCAGGCAGGTATAGACACTGGCTGCCAAACCCAGACAAGTGTGGACACAGGCTCCCACACTCAGGCAAGTGTGGACACATGCTGCCACACTCAGGCAAGTGTGGACACAGGCTCCCATACTCAGGCAAGTGTGGACACAGGCTGCCACACTCAGACAAGTGTGGACACAGGCTCTCAAACTCAAGCAGATGTGGACATGGCTGCCAGATGTACTTCTGTTAGGTTCTTCAGGGGCTCCTTGGAGTAGAAGACCAGAAAGACATGCCCCTAATGTACAGTAGATGAGCTGTCCTGCAGAACTGCCTATGTGCAGGCCAGAGGGCAAAGTGCAAGGGTGCAGCCATTTCCTCCTGAGGTCACGGACAAGAGAAACTAGCCCTGTAGCCATGACAACTTGGCTTTTCTCTCCTCTGGTTGTGGTTTGGGGATGGATTTTGCAAACTGCTCCCTTTTCTCTCCTTTTCGCTCTTGACTCTCAGGAGTCTCACATCCTAGAACTTGGTTCGCTCTATGCAGCGATGATCCCAGCCAGTGTACCCAGTGCTGGCATCCTCTCTGAGAGCCCAATCTGCTTTGCTGCTGCGGGAGATGTAAGGCACTAGGTAGTTCAGACACAAGATTCTAGCAGGCACAAGGGACACAGAACACATTCTGGAGGTTATGTACAATGGATTAGGGGACCAATTCTGATAATGGTTACACAGCATTTACCAAACGTAAAGTGTTTAGCAATAGTCCAAGCTATGAGTTTGCACAGAAGCTAGTGGGGCATGCATTTAATGGACGTCTGGCAGGTGATACTTCTTATGTTAACTTAAGGCTAGATATGAGAATGATTCATTTACTCATCCCTCCATCTGTCCATCTAATCACCAATCCTACGGATACGCTGTATTTTGTGGATTCTAAGAGTAACTTTATATTCTGGTGACAGCATCTATCCTAATGAGATTTACATATTATTCTGGTTTAATAGCTTGAAAACTAAAACTTTTTCTTAAAAATTTTGAACTTTAATTTTTTATTTTTAATTAAATAAAAAGTGTATATTAATTTTAAATTTTTAATTAATTTATATTATTTATGTACATTGATGTTTTACCTGCATGTATGTGTGAGGGTGTCAGTTTCCCTGAAATTGGAGTTGAAGACACTTGTAAGCTGCCACGTAGGTTCTGGGAATTGAACCTGGGTCATCTGGAAGAACAACCAGTGCTCTAAGCCTCTGAGTGGACTCCACAGCCCCTGAAAATTAAAACATTATTATTTCAGTTAGTATTTAACTAAATGAATGAGTGTATGTATTCACTCAAGGTCATTGTGCCTTGTATATACAATGTATATGTATTATACATATATTGTATATACATTGTATATAGATCACACATATGTGCTATGCAATCAAATAAAGCAGGATAAAGGAGCTGGGGGGTGCTAGAGAGGCAGATTTTGGAGGGAGGTTTCAGGTGGTCTGTACTGAGTCTATAAGGTCTAGAGTGTGTCACACCTCAAAAATCTGAAGGCAGATCACCTTTCTAGCCAAACCCCGCCATCCACAGCGAGACGCAGAGTGTTCATGGTTCTGTGTGCGATTGGGAAAGGAATTGCTTTCCATTACTAACAAATGGTGAGGGCTTTGAGTCATGTTCACACTTTCCTTTTAAACATTCTCAGACTTTTGATCTCAGTGGTCAAATTCATAGAAGGAAATTAAGCTCATAAAATTAAGCATTGGGCGAAAGCTTGTTCTCTTACTTAGAGCAAGCCAGTGAAAGTGTGGCTACCAAGTTATTATATCATCTGTTTGTGGTTAGGTTTGGTGCCAGTGGGCGTGTGGGTGTGTGGGGCAGGTTTTCATGGGAAGGTAGAACAGGAAGCTTACATGCTTAAATGCTGGTGGACTTCAGACACATCTCAGAAGCAACTGAGACTTTGGCTTTAACAACTATTTTAGCACACAGTCGTTTTCTGATGATTGCAGTAGGTAGGCACTGACCAGAAATGATGAATATTGTCCTGTGGACAGAGATCAACCTCAGTGCGTGTCCCAACTGTGCCTTCTCATTGGCACAATCCATCAGTGTGGCAGCATCTTTTCCCCTGTGACAGTTGTTCTTCAGCTGCTGGCCTAGAGCTTGGCAAGTAGGCTAGGCTGCTTGGCAGGTGAGCCCAGGGTCCTGACCTTGTCCGCTCCTCACTGGGATTGCAAGTGAAGTCCAAGTGAGTCTGGGTGTGAGTTCTGGGTACCCAACCTCGTACAGGTCTCAATCAGCTTTGCACCTGAGCATCTCCCCAGCCTAGAGGTCCTTATCTCTAAAGAACTTCTGATTTCCTTATTTTAACATCTGAGTCAAGCACTTCCATCACTGACCTCCGTGGTCCCATTTGGTCTGCTTATGAGTGATTGTGCTTTGATGTCACCTCTGATGTCTGGGTATCATTCACCACAGCCTCTCTGATAGACTAAGTAACAAGCCACATATAAGCCAAGGAGCCAGTGTCATAGTGCTGACCCGGGGGAGGATGGCTCAGAGGGATACAGTTTCAAACTCTGCAGGAAGCCAGACCTCAGTGTCCAGGGACCTCCCTGCCCCCTTTTCCCTGACAATCAGTCTTGTTAAAAGTACACAGGGCATCTTCCATTTATTGTTTTTGAGGTTGTTTCATATTTAGAGTCAAAATGTGAATTATTTTGTACTGTTCCTATATGACAGTTTTCATAAACTCTTATGAAAGTAGATAAAATAGAATTTGATGAGTTGTAGAAAGGGTCCCAGGACAGGACCAGGATATGTAATATCCTGCACACACTAGAGGTATGCCTATACAATGCAAATGACACATTAAAGAGACAGATTCCTCAGGGGAGCAGTGCGGAAAGTCAGCAAGTGTGAATATTCATAACTCATGAAGATGACTCTGGAACCAACTGGTGCTGTGCGTGTCAGCACACTGTGTGTGGACTGTGCACAGGAGGAACAAGGGTGTCTTAGTTAGGGTTTTACTGCTGTGAACAGACACCATGACCAAGACAACTCTTATAAGGACAACATTTATTTGGGGCTGGCTTACAGGTTCAGAGATTCAGTTCATTATCAGGAACATGGTACAGAAGGAGCTAAAAGTTCTACATGTAGTTCTGAAGGCAAACAGGAGAAGACTGGCTTCTAGGAAACTAGAACGAGGGTCTTAAAGCCCATGCCCACAATGACACACCTACTCCAACAAGGCCACACCTACTCCAACAAGGCCACACCTACTCCAATAAGGCCACACCCACTCCAACAAGGCCACACATACTCTAACACCTAATAGCGCCACTCCCTGGGCCAAGCATATACAAAATATCACAAGGGGTGTTAGCGTCCGTGATCTGTGCACGGGGTGCTGGGGGGGGGCAGGACTGTTTTCATTCATTCATTTGTTCATTCATTCATTCACCACTGTCATTTCATCCACAGCTCAGTCACTTACAAATTTATGACCAGAGGGAGAGTAGGTCTTGCTTAAGAGCTGCATGTTCTAATAGATTATGTAACGCTTTGTCTGAAAATAAAAATAACATGATATCATAAAATACGTTGTGAATTAGTATTCTTAGGAGAGAGGAGAATAGAATAATATAAAGAGTATATATATGTATATATATATACAGAATATATATATAGAATCTCAATTAATGTTGTCTAGTTATACACGATCGTTTCCTAAGAAGTTAAGGCCTTTCCCCAGCATTAGTGCCCTATTCATGATTATGAGCATTCGTGACTGTGTGTCTGTGAAAGTCCCTTCTGAATGGAAGAGATTTCTTAAATGGCGGGTGACCATTGATTCTTGTTTATTTGCTTGTCTGCCTCTCCACCATAAGTCACCACACTTGATTTTTTTTTTTTTTACAAGAGTTCTGGGTATTGAACTAGGTTCTTCATGCTTGCCCGGCAAGTGCTTCGCCAGCTAGGCTTATGGAATCCAGTGTTGCATTTCCCTGTCTCGTTAAACCACCATCGCCTAAAGGTTAACCATAAAGCAAGACGAGAGAATGCAACAGAGTCCTCAGGTGTGTCTGTTGTACATGTAACTCATTGACATCTTTACTGTGCCAGTTAGGAGAGGTTAGTCTTCGCTCAGAAATAAGCAGCCCTAGGATACCAGTGGGCTGCAAGAGAAAAATATGTTTCTCGCACAGTTCAGATCAGTGTCTGCGAGATATTGAAGTCATCCTCTGATCCTCACCAACTGCTGCCCACATTCTGATAACTGATTAGCTCCTGTAGCTGGCAAACATCAGGGGTGCTCTCCTGTCACTGCCTTAGTGGGTGTGATGGTTGATTTTGATTGTTTAAGAAATGCCTAGGGCATCAGTGAGAACCGCTGTTGGGCATGTCTCTAACTCACTGAGTTGAATGCCAGCCTTGCTCATGAGTCTCCACGACTCACACAGTTCTGGACTGTATAGCCTAGGAAGGTAGGAGCTATATCAAAAGATATAGGGCTTCCCTTTCCAACCTAGCCTTCCTCCTGTGGTAATAGGAAATTATCTTTATTGCCCTGGTTGTATAAGCGTCAAAGCAATAATCACACATTGGGCTACCCAGGCCAGACTCAGAAAACTGGATTTTATTTTGAGAGGGTGATACTGTGGACTCATCATTCCTAGGGAGAATTCCTGCTTCTCAGGTTGTTCGAAAACTTACATGCTGTCAGTGTTGGGGGCTCCCCGCCAACCGTTCCTTATACTCACAGGACACAGGATGAAGCCACAGTCTGATGAGATGTTAGTGACATCAGTGAGCTGCTGGTGTGAGTCAGCACTTAGCTTCTGCCACCACACCTGGCTTTCACGTGCAGCCTTCTCTCTCTCTCTCTCTCTCTCTCTCTCTCTCTCTCTCTCTTTCTTTTGAATGTGGGCTCTGGGGGTGGAGTTCAGGTGTTTACTAGGCAACTGCTTTACCGCCTGATTTACCTTCCCATTCTTGGTTTACGGTCTGGTGGTCTTGACACAGCCACCTCCTGTCAGGCCATGACAGTTGCACATCCGTGAGGACCATAGAGTAGGCAGTAGGTGGTCACTCTCGCGTTTTACGTCCTTAAGTTACAGATGTAACGGAGCACGCCAAGGGCCGTCCCTCATGTTTCCCGCTTTCTGGTACTGGACTACTAAAGCATGGTTCATAAGACATTCCGTTGTTTTAGACTGTGGCTCACTTTAGCAGTGTAGACTGTGTCAGAGCTACGATTAATCCTCTAAATTATGGGCCTCAGACTTTCGGTCTCAGAAACTTTTTTGTGTCCGTTGTGTCTATTGATCCTCAGGGAAATTAGATAGGGAGCCAGAGAATTTGGAACGTCTACTTTCAAATTCTCTCTCACGTGACAGCGATGAACGTCCATGTTAACATAAACAGTATGCTTTTAAGAAAAAAAAATGGCTGTATTTAACTCAGGTTTAGAGAGAAAAGTGTATTTGTTACCTGCTTGACAGACCTCTTTAGTGCTCAGCCTACAGTGTCAGCGGGTTCTTGTGTGTTTACTGGGTTTACCTGTTTTGCTCTGAGGTAATGTGTAGGCTCTGGCAAACATTCCTGAACAGCTGCGAGAAGATGGCAGCAGGAAAGGCAAACATTGTTTCATGTTTCAGAAAACAGTGTTGAGCTGCACAGTCCCTGAAGGGCCCTGGAAACCCCAGGGTGTTCCTGGACCACACTTGGACAGCTGTAGCACCATACCAAGCATTTTGCTGCTCAGAGACCCAGGGGTACATTCTCTGTTCTCCTCCAGTGATCACTTTCATGGTTGAATTGTCTCCATGGGCATGTGTTCTGACCCTCAAAACCACAGACTGTGACATTTTTGGTACAGTCTTCACAGAGGTCCTCAAGTTCAAATGAGGTCTGTAGGGTGGTTCTAGTCCTCTGTGAGCAGGGTCCTAATACAAAGGCCATTTAGACACAGAGGCAGGCATGTGCACAAAGGAGAAATGTGAAGAACAGGAAGATGTCCCTGGGACCAGAGTGGTCCCTTTCCATGCCAAGGGGAGGAGCATCAGGAACCAATATGGCTGACTAACACCATCCTTAAATTTCAACCTTGGACCAGAGCTTTGTCTCTCCAGCCACTCAACCAGTGACAGTGTTTGTTCCAAAGATGAACATGTCCGCACTACCCAGTGTTGAAACTCAAAGGAGGCTGAGAGGCCCAGACTGCCAACTTGACTAAAATCCCGAGAGCAGGAGAGGAGCTGCCCTTCCGTAACAAGGAGCAATCAGACCCTTTGGGTTGCTCTGAGAACTAGAATTCTCCACAGTCTGGCACAGCATTCAACAGTTGTAAAAGCTCTTTCCTCAAACATGTTGATTCCTTAGTTTAAACAGGAAATAGCTGGTAGTTTGCATGGTTGCCCAAGCCCAGAACCCTGTGTCCATGTGTGGGCACGTGAGGACAGAGGAGGGGAACTCCAGGTCTGACTTTCATATTCTCCTCTGTGCCACATCAAAAGTGGCAGTGATGTGAGGCAGGGGATTTGCTGCTGTGGTTACTTCTTTCTACTGTCACAGCTCATGTCCCCTGACTGCTTTCTTTAAGAGAGAAGTGAGGGTGTCTCCCTGAAGAGGTGGTTTCCATATACGCCTTGTCTTTGAAAAGTAGCCACAGGCTCTCTGGATGAGAGTGCAAGGGCTGGTGGAGGTTCCTGAGATACATGCGGCAGAGATGGCAGTAACATTTTATTAGGCGTGGCTTCTGGCGTGCACATGGCAGACACACCACACATGTTTTGATCGCATTTCGTATGAGAATAATAAAACTTAAAAGATAGAATTTTCTGTGTGGAGTCCTTATGAGGTGGAAGATATTAATCCATCTCAAGAAGATAGCCTCTGGCTTTTGGCCAAGGCAGCTAAAGGGGCTCATGTTCTGCTCCCCCTCCCCAGCACCAGGTCTCCGTCTTGGCCTGGAGGACACCACATCTGCACCTTCACTGGCTTCAGCTCTCTAACCATACATTTTGATCTCCCTGAGATTCCTATCTTGATCTTTCTACCCAGGTTCCCCTCCCCCGGCCCCCACTTCCAGTGCCTGCCATGCAGCTCTGGTCACTCTCTGACTCAGGCCTTACCTGAACATTCTCCTGACAGCTCTGTTTGAGACATGCCACCCACTCCACCTGAGGCGCCTCCTTCCTCTCCTCTTATGCACACTGTCTTCCTGTCCAGTTCTCACTCACTGTGACAGTGGTTTGATCTACCTGACTCAGGAGCTCTGGGCTGAGGTGGGATTCTGAATGCCCACTGGGGTCTTAGGTGCTGTTTCTTGCCCAAGTACAAAACGAGGTTTTAATTTTTTCCATAAATCATTTGCTGATCAAGTAAAGGTGGGGGCAAGGTGAGTGTTTACTCGGAAGGCAGTTGACATCACCGAGGAGCGTCTAGGAGCTTCTAGGAGTGGTTAAGTCCAGTACATACTTATTGAGCATACAAGTGAATGTTCTTCTGAGTACGGCGTGTAACTAGACATGACCTTATGAGGCAGAATTCTAGTTTTTCTGGTTCAAGTTATTTGTCTCTAGCAGTTAAATCTGCGGGGACTTGGGTCACCCAGAGAAAGGAACTGGATAAACCCCAGCAAGTTAAGAAAATCCCATCATGCAATTGCAATCCTTCCAGGACAGCTTCACCCTTGAAATTAAACTATCTGTGGAGAGGAGAGGGAAGAGAGAGAGGAGGAACTGAGGTCACAGGGTGGGTGGACAGGGGGTGGCTTGAGGAAGCACTTCCCATGGAGGGGCGGGTCTAGGAGAGTGCTGAGGGAAAGCTGAAGTGCAGAGAAGCAAGAGAGAAAGAGTAGGGGAGGGGAGGGAAGCGAGAGATAAGGTTGCCAGAGAGGAGGTATGGAAGCCTTAGAGAGTCAGAAAAGTAGGGAGTAGCCAGACTAACTCATTGCTGCTGCACGGTTAATGAAGGGCCCTCCTTGAATGAAGGGGATGTAGCCCTGATGGTTGCTGTCCACAGCTCAATGCTTGTCTGGGTGGGACAGTGCCAGACGAGACTGCTAGATGAGGGGAGAGAATTGGAGCGGAAGATTCATTGAAGAATTACAAACTATTTAAGTACAGTCATCCCTGGTTGTCTGAGGATGGTGGTGGTTTGAGAACTTAGTTGGGTACCAAGCTCAGATGCAAAAGCCCCTTTGGGTGAAGCAGCTCATTATAGAAACTGTACAGCTTCCTGTAGTCAGCTCTTAGATATTTGCAAGCTCCGATGCCATGCTAATGTTGGATGACTCCTCCTTACACTCAATTGTTTAGGGGATAGAAATCAAGAAAGTAAGTCTGCATGTTTTCGGTAAAGAAAATAGGAATGTACATTTTAGTACAGATTTGGGGTTCTGTCTTAAATATTATTAGCTTACTGTTCATTAACTCTGTGGGTGATGGACCTGAAGACCTTCTTAGCAGAAGGCTTGTCCCTGTAAGGCCAGCTGCTGTCCACCCCCTGACACTTACACCAACAAACTTACAGTGTTTGTCTTGAGAGCAAACTAGGAATGTTGGAGACACTGGCTCTCGTGGAGACACAGCGGACATTAGGTCTCACAGATATAGCATCTGTTTGTCAGGTAAATCCTGTGGACAACAGCATGACTGGAGGGACACTGGTAAATGTCACATTTGTTAACTGAACACCAGCCTCCGATGCCAGGGTCTATGGAAGCCTGCCTGTGCAGGTACCGCATGGTGGGACCTTATGAGGGATCAGTGTGGAGACTGGTCCAATCTCCTTGTTGTCTTCAGCTCAGAAGCTCAGTTGTTAAGATTTAGCAGTGGCCTGAATGACTTTCTTGCTTCCAGGGTTGCAGCCCTTTATACCTTAAATTTTTCCCAATCATTTTATAGTATGTTGGTATTCACAGATAAATAGAGATGGGTCAAGTTGGCTACATGGAGAGAAGGGAAATGTGACTTATCTTCCCTTCAAGGGAAGCTGCTCTTTGATGCCATCACCTGCCCGTGCACAAGGTTGATTGTGCATGCTGGATGAATGGGTGACTTTGAAGCCCCCCTTCCTCAGGAGAGAAGTAGCCCTACAGGCTGCAGGCAGCCACCCCTCTCCTCATCCGTCCACCCCTATCTCCATCAGCAGTCTCATTATGAGGTTCAGGATCTGTATGGGGCCCACAACAGCTGTGTACCACAAGACGTCCTGTTCCTCCCTAGAAAAAGGTGGACAGGCGGGGACATCTATGACATCCTTTTGCAGGAAGTGAAGAGATACCCAGTCACAGTATAATCCTGAGACTCCTGTAGAGGCTGCACTGGAAAGTCAAGCCAACTAGCTGGTATGGAGGTCAGCACGGTTTGAATCTTCAGACTTTTAAAGAGCAGTTGGGACTTCCAAAGGAAATATATTTATGGAGGGGCTGAAGCCAGACGCCAGGAGAACCCCCTGTTGAGTGTGAGTGGTTAGGATTTATAATTCAACTGTATGGGGGACTGATGTCAGCGCTCCCAGAGTTATAAAAACCCAGTCTCGCTGGCAACCTCCTTTTGGGGGGCATTAAAAGTATAACACCAATGCGGTGCACCCTGTCCCTCAGGCTACGTCATGGGAAGAGAACGAGTTCCACCTGGAGTCTGCATGCCTGCACAAGGTGTTTGACACACTGGATGCCTGGTCCCTTTCCTATGCGGCAACCGGGGGAGATTTATGTACTGGAAAAATCTTCTGTAGAGCTCAGGCTTAGCCTGCTGGCCCCATGCAAGGAGGCGACACTGTTCACCCTGAAGAAACGCCAGCTTGGCAGGCACTAGACTCTCACAGTGGGGATCAATGCTGGTTCCATGGTAATTGTGAGTCTAAAGAAAGGTTCATATTTGTGTCTGTCTTATACTGTGTGTGGCCTGTGCCTGTAATCATCAGAGGAAAGGGATAAAAAAAGAAAGGGGAGTTTAGATTCCCGTGAACACAGTAGCAACTAAACATAGAAGGGTCTTCTCCCAGTACTCCAGTTTCTGAATGACTTTTCATTAGAAACATGTCCATTATGAATGGTGAATTTTGCATATAGAACAGCTAGAATTTGCACACAGACAATAAGGTCACAGCCATACTGGAAGACACGGAGCTAGCTCCAGGGCACAAGCTAATTTATTTCTGCAATTAAAAAAAAAAACAACGGTGTGTATGATGTAGTGTATGTGTGCGTATGCATTCGTTTGTGTGCACATATGTGTCTGTGGGAATGCCTCCCTGTACATGCATGTGATGTCCAGAGGTCAGAGTTGGTACTTTCTTTAATTTTTCTCCGAAGCTTTTGAGACAGTGCCCTTCAGTAAACCAAAGGCATTGTTTCAGCCAGACTGGCTGGCCAGCGAGTCCCTGGCACCTCTTGTCTTCACACCCCAAGAGTTGGGGGGGGGGGGGTTAGGCACACCATGCTCAGCTTTTGTGACTGCTGGGCTTGAAATCAGGTCCTCCTCCTGATGTAGCAGGCACCGTACCCACCAAGCTATCACCACAGTCCACAAGCTAGCTTCTTACGATTAACACCAAGATGTCTATAAAGACACAGGGAATTAAAACCTGGAGCTAGCACAGAGGGATCTACAGTTATCTTCTAACCGAAGTTTGTGGAAACATTTTAACCATTTTGTCTACAGTAAATTCTCATCTTACCCTGTATCTGCCCATATGGAGAAGGAGTCCACGTGTGGCAGGAAGAGAATGCTGCCAGTTAACTAAATCAGGCTTTATTTGGGTGTGAGACAGGTCCTTAGCCAACATTAGGGGACCAGGCCCTCATTGAGAAGGCCAGAAGGTTGAAGCCAAGGACATGAGGAACACTAAGTCTCTGCCTAGTTCCCTATGCTTTTGGCTGTTCCTGATGTGTCCCTCCTGACACCTGCATATCAAATCCACCATGACCTCCATTTCAGGAAACCATGTCCATTCTTTAAAACCTCAAGGCTGCTATAAAGCCTTCCTCTTATGGAAAATTTCAGCTTGCCTGTTTGAAGGCACGAGATAGCTACTCGATGGACAGTAGCTGAGCTGGGGACAGAGCTGTGGGTGAGGTCAGGACGTCTGCTGTTCCCATTCCCCTCTTGCCAAGGTTCGCCATTGTGCCAGAGTTTTCTCGTGAATAAAATTCTTGAAATTCTGTGGAAAACAATGAATCCATGTGTCAGAGATTCATGGAGGAGACCCATGCCAGATGTGTAATGTGTTATATTTTTAGCATGAGTGGTTTCTGTGGAGGCCAAGCACACAGGGCTGCCTGGTTTTTATGGTCTCCCTCTGACGAACAGAGGAATGTGAGCCTGTTCCTCCCCTCAGAGAAGTATGGCCATAGCAGAAGAGAGATCCAGAAGACTCTGCCTGTGGCCTGGGGTTATTTTCATACTCGAATGACCTCAGTCATGCAAGCCTCAAAGATCACAAGGGCTGGGTGTGGTCATGAAGTTGTTAACAGACCACCAATAGAAACACTCCTGTTCCGCTATTGAAAACCGTGATACATTTTAGGAAAGTTAAAAGGTGTCACGTGCGTGGTGGGCTGGGAAGATGGCTTGTGGGTCAGAGTGTGTGCTGTGTGAACGAACAGGAATATGGAATCTTAATCCCCAGCACCCACATAAAAAGTGGAGCATGGCAGAATGCACCTGTGACTCCTGCCTTGAGGGGCAGAGTCAAGCAGTTCCTAAGAACTCTCTGGCCAAGACAGTGAGCTTCCAGCTCAGTGAGAGGCCCCGTCTCAAGGCAGTAAGACACCTGATGTTCTGCTCTGGCATTCAGTGCACAGGGACACTCATGCGCTCACAGGTATGGAAGACACACACTAAACCACACACATGTACTAGTATGTGTGTGTCACACGTGTGCGTACACATACTACCATATACAATGGAATCACACATCTCAGGAGTTGGAGGACAGTCAACTGCACGTTGTGTGCTAATCTAGATGCATTGGTTTTTTTTTTTTTCTTTTTCTGGTGTTGGGGATGGAATCCTTGGTGCTGTACCACTGAGCCACATCCAATGGCCGTTGGCTTATTCCAGAGAAGATCATGAACATGCCAGGAGCATACCTTCTGGACATAGCTTCTACTGAATGCATATCAGTGTGGAGTTATAATTGAAAGCCTACAAGAGAAGAAGACTAGGTACTAAGAAAGCTAAACCACATAGGGCCTGAGTGACCAGTGTGATCATAGCGAATGAAGGTAACATATTCCTTGGTTGTCATTAGACAGACGAGTGATTTAAATTCAGTACATCCTAAGGAGAAGTGACTAGTCACAGGCAGGAGTTTGTGTAATCCTTTCCCTACCCAGCTTATTAGAATAATGTGTCTGGAGATGGATAACTCTGCTTCCAACTGTGTGAGACCTTCAAGTCAGTAAAGATAGGATACTTTGCATATTTTCAGGCTTATAAAATCTTTACGCACAGCAACTCACTTGAGCCGTGGAGAGCTGTAACCCTACAGTCGAAGAATTGAGACTCAGAGAAGACAAGGCTGAGCTGTGTGAATTTGAGTGTTGCTCCTCGTAACTTCCTGGAGGAGAACATTCTTATCATAGGGTTCTGACTCAGACTTTCCCAGACTGTGTTTCCAACCAATTCCCAGCAAGCTCAGACATGGAAGAGGAAGAAGGATTTAAGACTTGACAGTGGTGACGGACCTACCTCCAAGCTGGAATGTTCCTCACCCACCGTACGACTGGGACTTCTCAGTTCTGTAAAGCTACCTCCTGTTTGCTGGTACTTCTACATCTCTCCTGTGTTTAGGTGTTAAAAACTAAAAACAAAAGAAACCAAATAACAGGGCTGGGGAAGTGGCCCCACAGGTAGAGGGCTTGCCTAGAACACAAGAAGCAATGGGAAGCCCTGAAAAGCCAACTCGTGCTCCAGCAGATGGTCCTATGCCCTACCACTACAGGAGCAGCAGAAGGGCACTCAGTGGGTTTAAACATGGAGCACATGGTGTTGGGAAGGAAACTTAAGAGGGGCTACGAGAGGCGCTGGGGAAGGGTTTGATAAGGACACATCAAATACATTTGTGAAACTTCTTGGGTAGTTAGTAGGAAAATACTCATCTTAACACATGCCTGTAATCCTAACACTTGGAGGGGTTGAGGCAGGAGGATCAGGAGGTGAAGATCCTCCTTCCTCCGCTAATGTAGTGAATCTGTCAAGGACTCCATGAGATCTTGTTTCCGAACAAGAACTCAGCCAACACCGTCTTTTCATGTAAAGGGAATTGCTGGAAGCCAGATCAAAGTGAAGGCTTCAGAGTGGCCATTCTCTGGGCGACCTGCCGACTGTTTAGTGAACAGACAGAAACAAGGATTGGATAGGAAGGGTCCAGACAGCCATGCATGCAGACGGAGCTGGAGAGACAAGACCCAATTCTTCACACTTCTTCTTACTCATATTCCCACACAGGGGGATGTTTTGTAGGGAAAAAAGGAAAGAACTCATTATTACCAGATATTTTAGTTTTTTTTTTTTTTAAATAGAGGGTAGTTTATTTTTATTTTTTGTTTCGCTTTTGAAGTTTTTCATATCCTCATGTATTGCATGTTTAGGGGGTTGCCCAGTATACCCCCAAACCCTTCCATTGCTCAGCCCTCCCATGACACCCCTTTGTACCCTGTATACCTCTGCTCTTATGTCATACCTACATGTGGTTTTATCTATGTCTGTATAATCTAGGACTGAATCAGCATTAGACGGTTGTCCTTCTTACACTGGCTTCATTCACTTATTAGAATCTTCCTCAGTTGTATCCATTTCCCCACGATAACACTACTCTTCCTTCTTCTAGAACTAATTATCTTTTTTAAAAAAGATTTATTTATTTATATATTTATTTATTTAATGTATACGATGAGTACACTGTCACTGTCTTTATACACACCAGAAGGGGGTTCACACACAGCAGAAGAAGAACCCATTACAGATGGTTGTGAGCCACCATGTGGTTTCTGGGAATTGAACTCAGGACCTCTGGAAGAGCAGTCAGTGCTCTTAACCACTGAGCCATCTCTTCAACACTATTCTTCTTTCTTTATGGAAATTCATTTGTATACTTTTTTTTTTTTTAAAGGCAGCCTTATTTTTAACTGATCTGTAAGACACAGAAATTGTGCATGATAATTGGGCATCATGTGACATTTCCACACATTGGATAATTAGGTTGAATGGGTGTGGGCTCTCCAACCTTACCCTTCAAGGGACTCACTGACTTTTGCCAAGCTTCTATCCCAGCTTCTTCTAGTCCCCAATGAGGCAGCCTGCACGCCACTAAGCAAACACAGACAAAAATGACATTAACATTGTGCTTGTTTGATTTCTTAATTTCCCAAGGAGAGACTGGAGTCTCTCTCATGTCACGTGGAACATTCTCTGTGGGTTTTCTACAGAGTTCCGATTTTTCAAGTTTTTAGGCTTTCTGCTTCCTGACGGATGCCTTCTCTCCTTGTTTTGTAAAGTTCATTTTCTCGGAAGCCCTGTGTTCTCTGCAGGCTTCTGCAGTTCAGATTTCTTAGCCTCTGCCAGGTTAGACCAGCATTGAACATTCGTGTCCTTCACAATAATGAGAAGGAAAACGACAATTCTCACTCCACACTCACTCATCCATGTTGGCCATGACACATGTGTGCACCCCACTGGTAGAATGGAGAAGGACTTTTCATACCATGCCCTGACTTGTCCTATGGTTAGTATGGGCAGCAGCTGGTGGATCATGTCAGGAAGCTGTTTTGATGCTAGAAGCACACTGGGTGGGGGGTGCTTATGTTTTATTTAGTAAGTTATGCTAGTTTGCTTATTTATTTGTTGAAAATATATGTAGCTTCTTTTGCTTATTTATTTATTTAAAGTCTATGTAGCTCAGGCCAGAGACACACATTCACAATCCTCCTGCCTCAGCTTCCCCAGTGCTGGGACTGCAGACATATGACAAAAAACCTAGATCATTGTGAGTTGAAATCCAATGAACTCAAAACAAGATGGAACTGGGTGTGGCCCTTCACAAGGAAGGATCTGAAGATATGGGGAGAAGCCAAGGGAAAACATCTTTTAGGTAGAGGAAGCAGTAAGTGGAGGTGGGAAGGGAAGACTTCAGGGTCTGTGTTACTGAGGTGACATCTTAGTGGCCATCTTAAGGAATGCTCGATCTGTTGATGAAGCTAAACAGCTGTATCCGCCCTTGTGTTTGTTAATTCATGTACTTGCATATGTGTACACATGCATATGTGTACTCCGCTGTGTACGTCCTCATGTATGTGTCTGTGTATGTTTGTGTCTGCGTATGTATGCGTGTCTCTGTATTTGTCTTTGTGTATCTCTCTCTGTTTGTGTGTGTCTGTGTATGTGTATGTTTTGTGTGTGTCTGTGTATGTGTGTGTATGTCTCTGTGTATATCTTTGTGGGTGTCCCTGTGTGTGTGTGTGTGTGTGTCTGTGTGTGTCTCTCTGTGTGTGTGTGTGTCTGTGTCTCTGTTTCTATGGCAGTCCTGGGTCTCATTCCCTTAGTGCTGGGCCAGTATTACAAGTTGTAAATTGTTGGATACTGGAGGAAAACACTGTTAGATGGACTTAGTTTTGCTATATATATTTTTTCCTTTGAGGTTAATTCAAGTCTCTCTCTCTCTCTCTCTCTCTCTCTATATATATATATATATATATATATATATATATATATATGGAGGATTAAAATAGCAATGTGTTAAATTAGAAAAACGTGAACGGAAAGCAAGATGCTGCACTCAGTGTGCAATGCCCCAGCTTCTTCTCTGAAGAACTAAAGAGAGAAGAAACAACATCAAGGGGAACGAGGGACCAGGCCCTGACACAGGCATCTCCCCATCTTACAGAGCTTGGCTCTCGTTGTGTGTTTATAATTACACGATTCATTGGAAGGCAAAGGTTCCCAGTGTCTGAACTGCAAGAATGCATGAGGGCTGCGGGGGTGGGGGGACAGCCCTGCTCACAAAGTGATTGCTTCTTTCATGGGGCACTAAGCTCAGTTCCTAGAACCTCTGTTTAAAAAAACAAAAACAAAAACAAAAACTAGGCATAGCACCAAGAAGAGCTTTCAGTCCAGTGCTAGAGAGGCAGAGGCTGGTGTCAGCTTAGCCTAATTGGCCAGTTCTGGGCAGTAAGAGACCCTAACTTGAGGAAAAGAAAGGCCGCTAACTAAACAAAGATGGCACCTGGAGAATGACAGCTCAGGTAGACTCTGGGCTCCATGTGCACACACACATATGTGCATGCATACAGATAAGCACACAGGGACACACACACTAAAAATGACATTCTCCTCAGGCTTAGGGCAGTGATGCTGTTGACCATGGTGGGGTGGTCCCCAAGTGTGCTGTCTGTTTTGTTTACATTGCTTCCCTTGCAGATATAATAAGGGGTTACATTTTCCAGGAGCATCTACTGCATGTGTTTTTGTCTTAAGAAGAAAGAAGACATAAATAATAGGTCTATAGATAGCCTAATAAACGTGTTTGTCGTGTCATTAGATGCATTGACACCTGTGAAAGTTCTCCCATGGACACCAGCTCTGACATATTTACAACTGTGACCCCCATCGGCCCTCATTTCCCACAAATTATTTGTTAAAAGAAGGCAGACATCTATCTGTGATAAATGTGGCCCAACAGGTACCCAGGTCTTTGGATCTGAATAATGCAGTTATCCAAGAAAAAAGCAGGTTTCTTTATATAAACTGTCACCTAAGAAATAAGAATAGATACCTCAGTATCTATTCTTCTACCCTGTGAGATTCTAGTCACGAATCCTCTCATTCATTTTTTTTTTTTTTTACCATCTGCTCTCTCCCAGGCTTTGTTTTTCTAGATCGTTCTATTTCTTCAAGACAGGGCTGATGGATGATAGGCTTAGTAGGTGTTTACATCAAAACCGACACCCTGAGCTCCATCCCAGGGACTCTGTCTCAGTTAAGGTTTTGCTGCTATGAACAGATACCATGACCAAGGCAATTCTTATAAGGACAATATTTAACTGGGGCTGGTTTACAGGTTCAGAGGTTCAGTCCAGTATTATCAAGGTGGAGTCATGGTAGCATCCAAACAGGCAAGGTGTAGGAGGAGCTGAGAGTTCTACCTCTCCATCTGCAGGCTGTTAGCAGACTGGCTTCAAGGCAGCTAGGATGAGAGTCTTTAAGCCCACGCCCACAATGAAGCACCTACTCACACCCACTCCAACAAGGCCACCCCTACTCCAACTAGGCCACACCCACTCCAACAAAGCCACCCCTACTCCAACAAGGCCACACCCACTCCAACAAGGCCACACCCACTCCAACAAGGCCATCCCTTCCAATAGTGCTACTCCCTGGGAAGAGCATGTAAAAAAACATCACAGGCTCCCATGGTAGAAGGAGAGAACTGACTTTGATCTCCACATATGTTTTGTACCCACAAGTAAGTAACTGGACTTGAAATATTTTAAGATAGGGCATTTGAGGACTGCCATGTACCGCCTCCATCCACCCTCTTGCTTCTGATGGCCACTAGCCAGAGGCTAGTGCTCAGCTTTTGGGAATAACCCTACCCACAATGCAGAAGTCCAGTTTCTACATCACTCTCAATACACGTGTTTTCCAAACCTCGTTTCTGTCTGTGGGCAAGAATGGTAACTGAGCTT
Source organism: Rhabdomys pumilio (assembly GCA_030674055.1). Taxonomy (NCBI): domain Eukaryota; kingdom Metazoa; phylum Chordata; class Mammalia; order Rodentia; family Muridae; genus Rhabdomys; species Rhabdomys pumilio. The sequence goes on along the minus strand of JANHMN010000011.1, from coordinate 73,947,780 downwards.
AGGAGACATTGTAAAACTGAGTGATTCTGTCCCATACCTCAAACATGTCACCCGTGATTATACACAGCATTATTTTGCATTTCCTCTGAGCAGAAGCCAAGAGGGTGGAAGCACTGGACGTGAATCATTCTAAGATACAGTTGGTGCCCAGAGCTAGAATGATGTAACTTAGTCGAGAGTTGCTGTTCTGTTTTACTCCTTGGTAGGTCAGGTGTTTGGGAACACGGTCAGTGATAATATTTCACTGATGGTGATAGGGGAGGCTGCATAGTTCATGTAGGGGGATGTAAGGAACAGTTCTGCATTGGACTATTATGGGATGGGAGCTCAGACAGGCAGGCTGTGAGGGTGAGCCTGGATTTCAGGGTGCACGGTTCCCACGCTAGGTGGGCTTAATTATCAAATCACGATTTCCCATAAACCTCGAGGACGCTGGAGATGGTTTTGGAATCTGCTTCCCCAGAGGTTGACGGCTGGATGTCTTCTGAGCTTTCAGAAAGCATGGATGGTCATTTCCCTTGCCATCACCAATCCTTCTATGACACAACTGGTCATTCTGTGAGATTTTCTGCCTGTCAACACTTCACTGTTCCCAGGTCTTTAAGCAAACTTAAATGTGGTGGATTTTCTGTATGAATAATGGAGTATTTTCATGGACCTTGGCAATCACAAATTGTAAACAAACTTGGGCCAAGACCCTGATTGTTTAGCATTCAGTGAAATGAGCCTAACAAAGCAGTCATCTGTTACAGAAAAGCATCGGGTTCATGAAAGGTGTGTGTGTGTGTGTGTGTGTGTGTGTGTGTGTGTGTGCATGTCTCTGTGTGTTTATGTCTCTATGTATATCTTTGTGTGTGTCTGTCCATCTCTATCTCTTTGTGTGTGTGTGTTTATGTGTGTGAGTCTGTTCTGTCCGTTTGTCCATCTCTTTCTGTATCTCTGTCTCTGTGTGTGTGTTTGTATGTGTGTGTGTATGTTTCTCTCTCTCTCTCTCTCTCTCTCTCTCTCTGTGTGTGTGTGTGTCTGTGTGAGTGTGTGTGTATCTGTCTGTCTGTCCATTTCTCTCTGTCTGTATCTCTGTCTCAGTCTCTCTCTGTGTATGTGTTTGTATGTGTGTATGTTTGTATGTATGTATGTTTCTCTCTCTCTCTCTCTCTCTCTCTCTCTCTCTCTCTCTCTCTCTCTCTCTGTGTGTGTGTGTGTGTGTGTGTGTGTAATGTGGCGGCCAGCAGAAGTCAATCTCGATCCTTCTTGAATTAAGTCACTGGCCAGGAAGCCCCAGGGAGACTCACATCTCCACATGCTCAGTGCTGGGTTTGGGGACCTGTACCACACCTGGCTTTTTATGCAAGTATTGAGAGGGTCCAAACGCAGTCCTTATGCTTGCATGGCAAGCCCTCTCCCCTCTTCTACCCTTCTCTCATGTCACCCTGAACTCTTAAAGTGTCAGTAAGCATCTGAAGTGTGAAGTTTTATCCTTTTTGTTTCTCAATGGAACTCTTTTGGAAGATTTTTAGTATCCAGATTCGGTTTCTTGAACATATGTAGGTGTTTCAATATTGTAGTATAAAGTATAACCTAGCAAATCCTTGCCTATTTCTGAACTGTTCCTTCCCTTGACTGTTATCCTGGGAACAGGACCACAATGAAGACGGTCCTGTTGCTGACATTGTCAGTAAGATGAGACACCTGGGTGTTAACACGGGAGCACCTTTTTTTTCCCTGGGGGCAGTTTGGTTAGAATTTATAGGTTGCTTTTAAGATTATAAAACAGCCTTGAGAGGCAGCCTCTGGCCACATCAGACTACCCCAGCTCTCCTGGAGCAACAGAACAAGCGTCCCCACACACTGGCACATGCTGATCTAAGGTGCAGGCCTTTTATAGAAATGCAGAGGCATGGATATTAAATTATTGGGCCATATTTTTGCCAGATTTTGACTGCTGCTGAATTTTGGGTTCAGAAAAAAAACAAACCTCTGAAATCTCTGCCAAGCCCTGGGGCTGAAGAGTGCAAAGAAATAGCCATATTTATTTTATCTAAGGCTCTGCAGACAGATATCTGGGCAGGTAGGCAGGCAGGATAGTGGGCAGGAAAGATGGCCAGCTAACAGGAAGGTTGCCAGGAAGCAGGGACATCAAAAGCCAAGGTCAGAAAATCTCCCCAGGGCTGGAGTACCCCGTGCTCCTGGGTCCCACTCAGCTCTCCTTTCTGGTGTCTACCCATCAGGCTCAGTTCTTGCCTCTCTTTGCAGGGAGAGGCTGATGGATGTACAGGGCTGTCATACCATTCTGACTTGAAAAGCAAATGATGAAGCCTGTGTATATAGTTGAACTGGGAACAAAGTTGTTTGTGTCTGTGGCTGACTTGTCTTCATGAAGCTAAGTTCAGTGACACAGGGCTCAGAAACTACTCCTCAGACTTTTTTTTTTCTTTTTTTAATAAAAATTCTCCCTTAGGCATGCGTGTATGTGCCTGTGAGTGTTTGTGTGTGTGTGTGTGTGTGTGTGTGATTTGCATATATATAAGTGTATGTATGCAGTGTGTATCTCTGTGTGTCATGTGTGTTGTAGAGTGTGTATGTGTATGCATGTGTTTATGTGTGTATATGTGCAGTGTGTATCTCTGTGTGTCGTGTGTGTCATGTGTGTTGAAGAGTGTGTGTGCTGTAGAGTGTAAGTGTGTCTGTGTGTGCATATTATTTGAGGGGCACTTTTGGACTTCTATGTAGAACAAAGTCCATATTTTACCCCCACCCCTTGAAGCATTTATCCGAAAACTTCAATCTTTTTAGAACCCTTCCTCTCATAAAACAAAGTAGCAGAATGGTTGGCTTATGTTGCTTTCCTCATTTTTACACAGCACTGACCTAGAGAAGAATGTTCTGAGAGAAGAAAGGGCGTGCACCCTTCTTATCGCTAGCATTTAAAGGCTTTCCTCCACTTAAAATCGATCTCAATTAACTTTGATTTCTTTCTTTAGAAAACCATGTGTTGAAATTATACTTTGCCAGATGTGAGAGGCTTCCTTTCCGCTTGCACACACTTAGCCCTCATTTCAGCTGGGGTATTCGGTTCTCCCCACCAATCCTGTACCTCATTTATTTCTCCAAAGACTTTGCTTACAAGAATATCGTACTTTACCTTGAGAGTAAGAATTTTAAGTCACTGTTTCTTTTGTTGCTCTTCAAGACGTCTACTTTTTAATATGCAGCCTCCCATCTTGCCAGTCCCTTCTGCATAACCTGTTTGTGCCAGTTTCTGATATAAATCACTAATTTATTCATGAGTCTTCTCATCAGAGAGCCAAAGGTAACATTATACAGTATGTTATTCTCTGCACGCCTTGCTTGAGTCCTTGTGCCCAGCAATGAGTGGCCACAGCCTTGCTTTCTGTTTTGAGTGTGCAAACCATCTACATGACCATAGTGTGTGTATGCGGGGGGGGGGGGGGGGGGGCTGCCCATAAAAAAGTTCAAGCCCAGCTTCAGTAGTTCATTGGGCTTTGGAGGGCCTATTAGATCCTACAGCTCTGAGATTAGAGTCCTTAACTCATACATCCAATGGGACAGTGAGACTGGCTTATAATCCACACTCCCTAACATCCAGGATGCCACTTTCTGGGCTGCACCCTGCACGACACTGTGTGCTTACCTCTGGCTCTCTTGCTGACATGACACACCATTCATTTTCTGTTTAAACTCCAGCCATGGTCTTTCCCAAAGTGGGGCAGAGCTGTCACAGGCTGAAGCCAAGGGCACGTTTTGTCTGTGTGCATTAAGAGGCAGGCAGAGAGTTCCTTCACCTGCTTCTTAGGCACTGACTCAGCAGAGTCAGTCAGACCAGGAAGCCAGTCCATGTGGGAAACTTGGTCCCACATGGGATTCTTGGTCCTCGGGGATGAGGTAGAGCACTGAGGGACACACAGAATGGGCCTGGGTGGAGGGGAGGTACAAATGAAAAGTTGTGGTTTTATTTGCCTGGCGGGACTTCATCTTCAATTGGGAGCTGTGTATAACTCTCTTACTGACAGTGAGCAGATCTACACACTTTAAGGTCCACCTGAAAAATGAGAACAGGGACCCAATGTGGACACATTTCCCAATGAGACCAAGAGTCAGCAAACAGGTGTGACAACACACAAGGGTGCACTTGCACAAAGTTCCTAGTTTGCCTTAACCAGCTCTCCCACAGTTAGCTCAGCTCCACTGGTCCTGGATCATGATGAGAAAGGTTTTGGTGGCCTTTGCCCTACCTCTCCACTGGCTCCCAAGTTCAATTTAAAGAAATACCCAGAGCTAGGGAGATGGCTGCGTGGCCAAAGTGCTATTCATAGAAACATAAAGATCTGAATTCATATTTCTAGCACTCATGTAAAATCAAGACATGACGGTAGACACCTGTAGTCCCTTCACTGCGAGGCAGAGACAGGAGCATTCTGGGCTGCTCACTCACTAGGAAATCATACTAACTAGTAAGCTTTGCATTCTTCCTCAAAATTAAGATGAAGAACAGTTTAGAAAGATACCTGCCATCAACCTGTGGTATCTACATTGGTGCTTGTGCATGTGTGTGCATGCGCGCTCGCATGTACACACACACACACACACACACACACACACACACACACACACACACACACACACACAC
>JANHMN010000011.1:73878631-73943122 GCA_030674055.1 Rhabdomys pumilio | reverse complement strand
CACACACACACACACACACACACACACACACACACACACACACACACGGTGGTGAGGAAGTGGTGGGAGGGAGGGAAGGGACCTTTGGCCTTTTCATTAGTTACTAACCATGCTGAGGAAGCCTAAGGGTGGAAATAGACACAGTCATGAGTTGTCTCATGGAAGGACTTTTTTCCTGTTCTAGGTTCTAGAAACTAAAATCAGATTGTTTCATAATTGCATGTGGTAGCTATACAATGTATCAATCAAGTAGTTGAAATTTCAAAGTCAAGTCTGCCTTGGCTGGTTTGTTTATAGACTCTAAACAAAATGTGGACTTACTACCTGCTTAAGCAGAGAAGAATGTCCCCATTGGGACAACTTTCAGTTTGTTTTTTTTCTCACAAAATAATAAAAATATCAGAGAGGGGTCGGAGGAGACTGCACAAGCTAGCTCTTTACTGATCTAGAGCTTTTAAACATCCCGGTATTTGGAGGCATCTGGGTAATTCACAGCTTTTTTTTTCTTCATTTACCATCCAGATGTTCACCATCATGGAAGCGTTGTTTGAAACCCTATTCAGCTAATAACATAGAGTGGAAAAATGCTCCTTTGGTGTCGCGTCTCCCTTCAGTCTTCCGAGGACCTCTACCTCAGAGGCTCCTGGAGCACGGGGGGTCCCACCAGATGCCTAGGTGTCAGCCTTCACAGTTCTTTTTCTAATCCCCGTGACTGTTCTGCGCTCCTGTCTGCTTGAATTATAGATTGCATTTGTCAAATAACGACACATGCAATTGGATGTCTTCTAAGACCTTTGAAATTCAACTTCCTTGTGTTGAGATTAAAGTGGGTACTGTCTGCCCCAGCACAGTCCGAGCTAGGGTGCTGGAAACCTGCAGCTAAACATTTCTAGTCTGGGCAGCTCCAACTTCTGCCGTGTGTGAGGAAGAAAACAAAGAAACTTTGTTTTCTCCTTTCTGGTGGGGAGTAGAAAGGCAAGCCTTTTCAACTATGTAAAGTGTGGTTCCTGAAGTGTTGGAAATGACTCTCAGCACCACGACACTGTCCTCTGGGATGACCTGAGTCTGCATTTTCTGTTTCTTCGTCCAGGAGGCCTTGTCAGTCGTGAGCGAGGACCAGTCACTATTTGAGTGTGCCTACGGAACACCACACCTGGCTAAGACAGAGATGACCGCTTCCTCTTCCAGTGACTATGGCCAGACATCCAAGATGAGTCCCAGAGTCCCTCAGCAGGACTGGCTGTCTCAACCCCCAGCCAGGGTCACCATCAAGATGGAATGTAACCCTAGTCAGGTGAACGGTTCCAGGTAAGCAATGCTGACGCTGACCCTGCCTGTCCCACACCTCCATTCTTCCCATCTGCTGAGAAGGGTAGCTTCTTTGCTCTGCTTCAAAGACTCCCAGAGAGCGAGGCCGCTAACTGGTAACTTGGGGCACTTCTAGGAAAACTTAACACTCCAGTGGTTTGGGCTGAGGACAGAGGCTGCAAAACCAGTAGTGTATTTACCAAGAACTGCCTTTGAAGACCCACTGCTCAATTCTGTTTCTCAGGCGCAAGGGCTGGGTGGGAGGGGGGCTTGCTCACTGATGGCAGAACTCATTTCTGGGGTTTTATTTGGTGGAAAAGACTGTGGTCCTATGTTTCTGTGGAGACAGCACCATCAGCAAGTGATCAGGCAGTGTAGCATCTGACTAAGCCACTTGACTCTGCGTATAGGTTCCCCTGCATGCATACACAGCCTCAGCCTTCTGTCCCTGCTGTTGCTGTCTCCTCTTAATGCACAGCATTCTTGTCTCCATTTAAGCCTCTCAAATCTCCCATAGCTGCTGCTTCTTGAGTTTTCCACGGGAGTGTGGCAGGCACTTGGGATATTTACCACACCGTGATCCCCGTCAATCCAAAGCCTTTCATTACACAGAAGTGTGAAAAGAAGAGCAAGGGATAGGGAGATCGCTCAGTGGGTGAAGTGTTGATCACTGGATCATGGGGACTTAAGTTCTAATCCCCGAACCTGCATAAAGCTAGGGATAGTAGCCTGTGCCTGTATCAGACGTTCTCCTGCAAGGAGAACTTGAACTCTGTCTCAAGTAAGCTGCGAGGTGAGGGTGAACTCTTAAGGATGTTCTCAGATTTTCTTAATATATACTAAGGCATAACATCCTGGGGGAGGGGTGAACCTTTGGAGGGAGATGGGGAAGGGGAGGGAGAGGAAAGGAGGGAGGGGGGAACGAGAAAAGAGGGAGGGGGAGAGGGAGAAGTGGGTAGTAGCATTCATTTCTATATTATCCCATATATATACCCAGGGAAATGAATGTAAATCCCTGAGACAAAGACAGGATGGTTTATTTTAAATGTCCTACAATCGCCATTTACACACACAGTCTTAAGGACAGTTTTCTTGTGTTTCATGAGTACAAAGCTCCTTCATACACGATAGATCACTGATCCCCAGATCACCACTAAGGGGAAGGCCTGTTCCTATTGGATGGACGAGAAAACTGCCGAGCAGGCGTTGATTGGCTGGCCAGCCCAGATGCCACTTAAAAGGACTCAGTTTGGATGCAAACCAAGAGTGCTGGCCTCGACAGCCAGAACACTTTTCACCCTGTGGCTATGAGAGGACCTCTTTGTTACATGTGTGTCTCAATGCTAAATATGTTTAAAGCGTTGCGTTTCATAAGTGCTGGAAATCATTGCATCAGCGCTACTGCAGTGTTAACACAGGTGTCAATCACAGCACTTCCAAGGAACTGTTAGTGGCACGGTTGCTGGGCTGTGTGGGGAGGTGGGCAGTCCTCAGCTGGCCCGCGCCTAGAGAAGGTGGTCATTTCTGTGTGTCTGGCTTTCATCCACGCTTGATGTTTTATTTGTTTGCTTGGTTGGTTGCTTTTTGTTTGCAATTTTTTGAGACATAATTCAGGCTGGCTTCGAACTCAGGATCTTCCTGCTTCTGGCTTCTAGGTACTGAGAATGTGGGTTGTACCACCATACTAAGAATGCTGGAGTAGAGGCAGGGGTTAGGAATACCCATCACCCACTGAGAGCCTCAGCATTCAGAAGCTGAGAACTGGGCATGGCTCACCTGCAGATAAGCAACAACAGGAAGGTTCGGTGATTGGCTGTGTTGATTCCCTGCATCTTTCATGTCTGCCAAGGACTTGGCTCATCTCCCGGTCTCCAGTTCAGTGGCTTTTCCTAACTGCTTCTAACCTGGGCTTACATGGAGTAGACTCCCTGTAGTCAGTGTCTCTCTGTCTCTCTGTCTCTCTGTCTCTCTGTCTCTCTCTCTCTCTCTCTCTCTCTCTCTCTCTCACACACACACACACACACACATCCACACACATCCACCCTTTGAAGCCAAGTTCAAAAGTTATTGCAAATTGCCTAGGACCTGCTGATAAAGTGGCTTCATGAGAGACTTGCATTTTATAGCCTTGTTCTTGCCAGAACAAAGCCCACCTCTATCCCTGTGGGGCAGAGCTCTCTGCTCTGGCTTTCTTGGTCCATACATAGCCATCCATCAGTCACTGCACAGGAACCAGCAGAGGAGGAAGAAGAGGAGGGGGGGCAGGAGAGAGGGAGGGATGGTGTGGCGGGATTCTATTGGACCTCGGGCCCTCCATGCTGTCTTCTGAAATAAGACTCAAGTGTCAGGGTGGGCACTGTAGTCGTTCACATTGTTCCTATAAAACACAATGAATGGATGGTAGAGAGAAAAGAGCTACAACTGTGGGAGCTGGCGGGGAAGTCCCTGTGGGCTTGGCTTGCCCATCAGGATGCTCACAGACAGAAGCTAACTTTAAGTTGTCCTGTAGACAATGACCATTTCTTCCCAGCCTCAGGGTTCAGTGGTAACCCTGTCTTTTCACTTCTTCACTCAGACCTCCTTCCTAGGAAGCCCCCTGGGGTTTGCATGATGGGAGCCTGGTGGTGTACAAAACTGAAACCAGCTGCTAGCACTGTACACAAAAGGTTCCTCAGTGCACCAGTCTCTCCCAGCTGCCAGTCTCCCACAGTTGCAGTGAGGTATCCATGGCTCCCTCTAGGCTGGCCATGGAGGCCAGAGATAGTGTACCCTAAGGCGTGGCCACACCAACTGCCTACCATTGCCAGGTGCTGGGGCTCTGCCCAGCAGGCTGTGTTCCCCGGCCCTGCACCCCTGGTCCAGGCAGCCAGATCTAACAGCTGCTGTGGGCAGTGCCTTCCTGCCACCTGTGATGGCATTTCTTCTGCTTTTCTGCCTTTATTTTAAAATTCATAGAAATGTGTATTATATATTGAGCATATACCCGAGACACCCCTCACCCCTTTTCTTGGCCCTCCATACTCTTTTACTAATCTGGACAGTTATGTCCTATGTGTATGCATGGTTTTATGTGTTGGTACAAAATCTGTAAGAGCCACAAATGACAGAGAATGTGAAATCTGTCTTTCTGAGAAAGACTTGTCCACTTACTATGATTATCTTCAGTTATCTTATTTTTCTGCAAACTATATAATCTCGCTCTTTTTATGGATTGAAAAATATTCCCTGTGTTTATATAGCGTATATCCTTGATGACGGTCCTTGGTGGCCTGCCTAAGGACCCGCAGATACTGGCATTTCATGAGCTGTGGTCCCAAGATGGGTGCTCTACTCACAGGCTTGTCCTCCAACCTCTTGGAGCCATGAACTCATTAATTCTGTCGGATATGCGTCTCCTTGGGGTGGTGCTCTTAAAGTGAGGTCCTGAGCCAGGACCTGGGGACAAGAGCTCAGCCTTCAGAGATTCCCCAGGCTCCGGGATCACAAGGGATGTGGGCTAAGTCTGCACAGCAGTTGTAAGGAATACTACAGGTCGCTCTGGTGTTCTGGGGCTGAGAGGTACCACTTTAGGGCACCATTGAGGGAGGGGAGAAACAAGAACCCAGTATCCAGGTGCAGGGCCAGTGTGAGCTGGATCAGCTCAGCTAGTAGAGGGGGTTATGCTGGAGGTCTGTCTGTCCTTCTGCACAGGGCAGCATCACTTGTAACTCACCCCAACCACTCTGTCAGGCCTGGCAGAGTCAAAGAGGTAAGGGGTGATGTTCTCTGGGCCTTGCCTCTCAGTGCAGCCTCGGAAGAGCAAAACCCACCTCCCTCCAGCCTGTGGTTGGATAGCAGGATGCTTTCGATGCATTATTTTAAAGTATTTGTTTATTTAACTCGATATAGAGTCTCGTGTATCCAAAGGCTAGACTGTGTGATGTAGCTGACGGTGACCTTGAACTCTCGCTGTTTATGCCTCCACCTTCAAAGTGACTGGGATTGTAAGAAGTACCACCACACTTGGTTTATGAAGTATTGGGAACTGAACCTAGCACCTCAGGCATGTCAGGCAAGTAAGCTAGCAGCTGAGCCACACCTCCTGCTCTGTGATAAGATACTTTAACAGTGTTCCCTGTGAAGTGTGGTAAAGGTTATCAAAGGGGGAGTAGGTCACTTGATTGGCCCTTTGATCTCAGACATGATGGTTATGTTCAGTCACTCATTCAGCTGAGTGTGTTAAGCACCTACTGTATACACAGCCACTGTTCTAAAGAGGTAGCAATTAACTCCTTTGCTGTTGGCTTTCTAAGGGAAGAAGGCCACCATTTGATCGACTGACTTGTTAAAATACACAGCAGGGTAGGTCAGAGCAAAAGCTAAGGAGAAAAGTAAGGCAGTTCCAGGCAAGGTGGCCCAACAGGTTACCTCTTAGAAAGTGACATTTGGTTAAAGACCCAATGACAGAGAAGGAGCTCTCTCAGTTACACAGTGGAGAATATCTCAGGTTAAGGGAATGCTCTGTGCAAAGGCCCTGTGGTCAGCTTGAGATACTCTAGGACCACAAGAGGGCTGTCCACATGTAGTGACCAGTAGGAGGAGTAGGGGGAGGTGAGTTTGCAGAACATGCCTGTGAAGAACATTGGCTTCACTGCAGAGCCAGCCCAGACGCTTGCAGGTGAAGGAGAGCTCTGGTGAGTCAGGCTCCACAGGTCTCTCTGTTGTCTGTGCTGAGGCTGAGGACCTGATGCTCTATGCAGGACTCTGGGGCATGCTGTCCTGGGGCTCTGCAGAGTAGAGTAATGGAGAGCAGGGAGAGTCATTACAGGCTGCACATGCTCTGAAAAGGGAGGTGGTGAGCTCTGCTACCAGGATGAGCTGTGTGAGGAAGGAAGGAAGCCAGGACAGGATAGAGACTATAAACCAAGCACGCTGTGGACAGGCCAGAGCTCGGAAGCACCCTGGGCTCACAGCCCAAGTTCCTCTTGGGTGACAGCCTTCACATTGTGACTTGGTTCTGACCAATACCAGGTAAAATGTCAGGCTCTTCTGCCTCCATTGGTGGAGCAAACCTTCACCCATTCCATCAATGAGTCCCAGCATGGGATTTTTTAAAATCTAGTTGGAGGCTAGCAATGTCTGAAAGATATGTGTGTGTGTGTGTGTGTGTGTGTGTGTGTGTGTGTGTGTGTGTGTGGCAACTGAGAGTTTCCTAGGTATCTAGGAATGGAGGCCAAGGGATGCCGGTGTCACCAAGTACTGGATAGGATGGCACTGACCCCTTCAAAAATGATCTGACTCCACATGTTCACGGTGTGTAAGCCTGCCGTGAGCTTTGTCAACATTACTGTCCCTATGGACTGCCGTGAAGATAGAGCTATGGGAGCACACAGTCTGTCAAGGGAAATGTGCAGCTTGGGTGGTCTAGATGGTGGTAGAGTGCTTGTCTCCCATGCACACAGCCCTGAGTGTCAGACCTACAACTGCCTAAGACCATCAAGGTGGCTATAATCACAGCACTCAGGAGGCAGAGGCAGTTACATCAGGAGTTCAAGGCTAGCCTAAGCTACATGGTAGATTGGAGACCCACCTGGGCTACACAAGACCCTGACTAAAACATGCAATTAACAATGACAAAAAAAAATCTCCAAAGATTGGCAACAGGTGTTCTAAACACAGAGACTGCCTAGGACACACGATGACAGAGCTAAATGTGAGACCTGCTGCAGGACACTGGAAGAGATCGCTAGCAAAAGACACCATTGGTCAACATTTCTGCAATATACTGCGACAGTTTAGAAGGTATTTTAGGATAGAAGATGTCCAGTTTCCTCAGCAAGACTACAAGATGGCGTGATTACAGTTAGACTGTATGCCTTCGGTGGATACTAATTGAGAGCTAGAAATCAAGCTTTAAAGTCCCGTTTCAGGTGCACACCCTTTACGGTTTCTGTCTCTCGCCGAGTTAGAATCGGTGCTTTGTGCGCCTGGTGCAATTAATTCCTAACAGGTTTTTAATGCCAAGAACTCTTTTTATGTACAACCAACTCACGTTGAACATTTGAAGCTATCCACAGGCATGGCTTCTCTGCCAGCTTGGGTTTGCTATACATATGCTTTCTTGTACTTGGGGGAGCTTTAGGCATTATCTGGGAGCAGTGGTACTCCTGGGATAACTGCATTGCTCCCTTCTGCCTCAGGGCTCTGACTTGAATTAGCAGGCAAGTTGCCTCCTAACTGAGCTCGGCTGCCCTCCAGGCTGTGACTGGCACAGCGCTGGGAGACTTTCCAGTGAGTAGTTTTTCCTAACAGTAATGGTGAGTATCTTAGTCAGCTTGGGTTTCTATGACAGAAATACCCAAGATTGGGTGGCATATAAACAGCAGAAGTGTATTCCTCTTATTTTCAGAGGTTGAGAAACCCAGCACCAGGTCACTGCTCGTGTGGTGTCTGGTGAGCACCTGCTTCCTGTTCACTGAGGGTAGCTTCCTGCTGCATGCCTGCATGACTGAGGGGCAAATCCTCTGTCTCTTCTGTCATCTGTCTGTCTCTGTCTCTCTGTTTTTCTATGCCTGCCTCTCTCTGTGTGTCTCTGTCTCTCTCTGCCTCTTTCTGCCTCTCTTTTTCTGCCTCTCTTTGTCTGTCTGTCTGTCTTTTTTTCTCTGTGTCTTTCTCTGTGTGTGTGTTTCTTCTGTCTGTCTCTATCCCTGTCTCTTTCTCTCTATGTCTCTCTCTGTCTCTGTCTCTCTCTCTCTCTCTCCCTCCCCCCCCCCCCCCTCTCTCTCTCTCTCTCTCTGCTGTTTGTTAAGAATGCTTGTTTGCAGTCTATGAGCACTAGAGGTTGGTGTCAGATGGTCACATGTTGTCCTCAGTTGCTTTCTTCTTTATTTCCTAAGTCTGTGTCTCTCAATGACCCCAGAACTTGCTAACTAGCTTACTCAGCTACCTAGTCTACCTTGAGGGATCCCCTGTCTCTGCTCCACAAGCTCTGGGATTGTAGGTAGGTGACCACACCTCCCTATCTTTTATGCAGGTGCTGGGGATCTGAACCTTTGCATTTTATCTACTGAGCCAGCCCTGGAATTTTCTTAAATGAAGACACTGGTCCCATCCTGAGATGAAGGCTCTATTCTTGTGGCCTAGCATTCTCCCAGCATCCACCTAACCTCATCACAGTGGGTTTCTACATATTAGTTCAGTGAGGAGCCGCCCACGTCAGCCATGGTGGGGCCTGATACACTTGCTCCTTTTACTTTCATGGACCCCCGTGTCTTGGTGAAGGTTAGATCACTGCAAAGGTGATATGTAGACATGGTGACAAAGGGCTGGGTTTGGAAGGACACAGAATCTCTGCTGTTCCTTGTCTCACTTCCCTTCCTCCCTTCTCCTCAGCTTCCTAGAATCTTTGTTCTCCTGGACACCATTATGTAAGAGGGGACATGAGGCTTTGTCCTCCCCAGGGTTGCCAAAAGGCTGCTGCTAGGAGAAGGGGCCCAGCTTTGGCATTTTCTGTCTTGAAAGTGAAGTTCTTTCAGTTGATCAGAATGTACATATTTTAAAACATAAAAATCGAATGCAGTTTTGGTGCAAGTTTGAGAACTTAGGTTTGGATCTCCAGAACCCTGTAAAAGCTAAGCACATATCGTAGGGCAGGCCTCTAATCTAATGCCTGGGTTGGGCAGAGACAGGTAGGACCTGCTTGGGTGTCCTTAACAAGCTAGCCTAGCCTAATCAGTGGGCTGTCAGTCCTAGTGAGAGACCCTGTCTCAAAATGCAAGAGGGAAGTAGACTGAGGAATGACACCCAGCATCAACCTCTGGCATACATGCGTGTGTGCACACAGAAACACACAGAGACATAGACATATACAGGCACCTGCACAGACACACACATACACAAAGACACAAACATACAAAAAGACACACACACATACAGACACATAGAGACACACAGAGATACACAGATGCACACATCCATGTGTGCACACACACAGACATAAACACACATACACACACACACACACATTTGCAAACACATGCATACACAGACACACATACACGTGCACACGCACTCACTGAGACACACACACAGAGACACAGAGATATACATGCAGATGTGTTTGTGTATTTACAGGCCTGTGTGCTTATGTGTGTGCGTGCGCGCATTCACACGCGCACACATGCGCACACACCTTAGAGCCCCAGAATGATGACTCAGTGATTTCTTTCCTTTCTGAAAAATTGTCTTTTGAACAAAGCTAAAGAAATTTGAAGTGGAGGTCCTGTTTGTGATCTTCATTGTGGAACTCTAGAAGCTGCCTTCCGTAGAATAGTCTAATCCCCAGTGATAATCCCTCCACAGAGTTTGAATTTCCCTCTAGTTTTCAAGACCGGAATGAGGCACTGTCTTGCTGATAACCATTTTCAGCTATAAATAGAAGCATGTATTTAAATAATTAAACTCGTTGGGAAATGTCAAGCCCCTTCTGGGAGACAAAGAACGAACTGTTGTCGAGTTAGCGATTAATTAATTTTGCCTTCAGCTGCTTGAGAAAAGGGGCAGAAACAGGGTTGTTCAGAAGAGCCAGAGATCCCAGGTGTGAGAGAATATTTAGCCAGAGTAAAAATAACATGCAGCTGAGAAGACAGACGTGTATGGTTTAGGCTGAGCCTGGAGTCACACATGAATCACGCCTGCTCCACCCGCTGCTCAGGCCCTGGGCTCTGAAACAGCTTTTCCACTGCATCTGAATCAGAAATAAAACAGACCCACAAATTACCCCAGAGCTGGCCAGACAATCCACTCCTTGTCTGGAGCCCTAAAAATACCTTTTGTGGGGACTTGCTTCCATTCACACTGTGAAACTTGGGTAGGGTGAGACCTGGCTGATTAACATTAGGCAGCGGCTTTGAGGAGGTTAGACTGAATTACACTCCAGTGGGACCCGGGCCTGAGACTCATCCCCAGTTACACTCCAGTGGGACCTGGGACTGAGACTCATCCCCAGTTACACTCCAGTGGGACCCGGGACTGAGACTCATCCCCAGTTACACTCCAGTGGGACCTGGGCCTGAGACTCGTCTCCAGCTTGTCCTGTTTGGAGTAGGTGTGAGGATGGTGGCCCACTCATGGTGATGACCCTTGTCTCTTAGGGCAAAGCTGAAAATCGAGCTTTTCTGTACCTCCATGAATCTTTATTAAAGTGTGTGAATTCTGAGGTTTGAACCTGGGTCCTTGTGAGTGTTTTACCAACTGAACCATCTCCTCAGCCCATCAGACCATGTTTTTCTTATTGTATTATAACCTAACAATGCAGATGGCCTTTAGAGACTGTAACATTCTAATAGCCAGTTACAAGCAGGAGGCTGTGTGATGGAAAACAGAAGAGCTACTGAGGTTCAGTAAAGAACCAGGTGCCAGCAACACATGTACACATACATGCACGTGTACACATATGCACATGTATACACATGCATACAGTGCATATATGTATACACGTGCACACATGCACACATACATGTACACTTACATGCATACATACACATGCACATATACATGCACACGTGCACATGCACATATATACGTACATGTATACACATACATACATGCAAATACACACATACATATGCATGTGCAGGTGCACACTTATATACGTGTGTACATGTGCGCACATGCATGCGCATGCACACACATACATATGCACACATACACACATGCAAATACACATACATATGCATGTACACATATGCACATACACACTTATATACATGTGTACATGTGCACACATGCATACACATGTATACACATACGCATGCACACACACATACACACATGTACACATGCATGCACTTGTACACACATATATACACATGTATACATACATGCACATGTACACATACATGCATACACATGTACACATACATACACACATATATGTATACACACATACACACACACACATACCTGCTCATGCTGCTGTTTTAATTTTTACAGTGTATGACAGTTTGTGCACTCAGGTTATATGTTTCATCTAAGGGAATCATCACCAAAGCATGAAGATGACGTTCAGTCCTTTCTAGAAATGAAGGTGACTCAATCACAGTCAATCATGGTCACCACTGGTTTTCTAGTTCTCAGACGGGGGGCCTCCTAACTTACCACAGTTGTAAGGGAAGCATCCTGGGGTTTATCTGCAGAGATTTATCAGAAATCGGTTCATCCAGTCATTCACTAGTTTCAAAGACACTGAGAAAATATAATTCTAGAGATGGGGAGCCTAGATGTGAGTTTGGCAGGTGAGTACAGCAGGTGCTAGGTGGCTTAGAACAGATGTCAGCACTAAAGGCAGAGGAAGGAGAGGAAGCACCAGGAGAGAAGTTGTAAGGATGTAGAATGTATGGTAGCATGTGCATGTGTATGCATGTGTGTGTGCATACATGTGTGTGCATGTGTCTGGTGTGTGTGTGCGTGTATGTAGGTACCCCTGTATGTAAAGCCAGTCACATTAACTCATGTTTGGACAGCATTCTACAGACACCATTCATTTGCCTGACTCATTATTTGAGACAGGTTGTCTCACCGGCCTGGGACTCACCCATGAGCCTAGGCTGGCTGAACAGTGAACCCAGGGATCTCCCATTTCTACCTCTCCTGTGCTGGTTTTCCACTTGGGTTCTGAGGATCAAATTCTTCATCCTTGTAAGGCAAGTGCTTTACTGACTGAGGTATCTCCTCAGCCCTAGCATGTGGTCACTCTGGCATGTAAACTAGAGGGGCCTTCTCCACTCCAATCTGCCTACTGAGGACAGGGACACTGATGTCTCCTTGCCTCTGAGGTGGTGCCTGGTCTGGAAGGCTGCATGCACACTGTGGGTGATGGAAGAAGGGCGATTTCCCAGTCCCTGCTTGCTGGGACAGCTAAGGAGTATGTTTACCTCTGTGGCTCAAGGACCAGGGCAGAATGGACCTGGCCCACTTGGCCTTGTCTTAGGGAAGGAGAATGCTGACGTAGCAACAGCAAGGACATTTTGAAAGCACACCTGTGATACAAAGAACAAAGCAATGAAGGCTCACCTTTCTGTGCAGGGGAATTGAAGAAAGCTAGGTAAAAAGACCAGGTCCTGAAGGACAGCCAGGTATTTGACAGATTTGGTGGTTTGCCTCCACCCACACCAAAGATACCTCAGTTTTCTGGATTCTACCGTGGCTGACCCTGGACTGTGCAGGGCTCAGTATCTCTTCTAGCTGTCCCAAAGGTAAGGTGAACCACAGGTTGAAGGTCACTAGAGAGCTCAGGCTTGTACACGGTGACATTCTTGTATGAATGAGGGCCATTAACACTCACAGGTGGTGGCAAGTGACACAGGATGAATGACAGCCCTGCTTGTCCAGCCCATGGTCATAGCTCTGCCATTTTACTGTGAGAGTGTTCTGTGATGGAACCTGCCCTGCTGTAAGCAGACACCATGTGAGGAAATAGATTGCAGATGCCAAGTTTATTTTGTTGTTCAGAGACCAAAAGACCTCATTTTATATTTCTCAGTGTGTTTTTCCAGGCTTATTACCTCTTCTAAAAAAAAAACAAAAAACAAAAAACACACACATGTGTGTGTGGAAACATCTGAAAGGGGCTTTCTTCTTGGGCTGTATGCCACTCAGTCATAGAAGTCCACTCAGTGGCTTTCCCAACAGCCTGCTGTCTGTCCTGGGCTTTGACCATCTCTTCACGGGCCGATGACCTCAGTCAGGTTCGCTCGCACTCAGCTCTCTTGGCCTGAAGCGCTTTGCTCTGATTTTCCCCATGCTCACATGTGCCAGCCCGTCATCTGTGTGGAGCAGGCATCCTGCAGAGCAGAGATAACATGTAATATCCAACTGTAGAGTCAAGAGACTCTTTCAACCAAACGCCAAGATATATGTGTGTCCACGTAGGTTAGAGCCTTCTCAGGAACTCTGCCTCACTTCCACATGGGTGCCTCCAACCTAGTCAACAAAATTTCCTGACCATCTTGCTCCTCTCTGAGGGGGAGAGGTTTTGGAAGATATTCAGTACTGAAGGAGAGTCTTCGGAGAGTCCATCCAAAGGCATCTTAAACGTGTGGATTCACCAGTGGAGTTGTGGCATTTGACACCTCAAATATGAGAGTTTAAACAACACTTTTAGGATGGGCCCTGTAGCTTTGGGCAAGTCTGTTCTTGCTTTATCTGTGACACTGTAGTTTACTAGGTAGGTCCCTCAGCACTTGGGGACAGAATATACTTGCTTGCAGAACTGTGAGACTTGGATTTTCAAGATTTATTTTTAAACTTATGTATATATACATCTTTATGAGTATGTGCTGTGTGTGTATGTGTGTATGGGTGTGCGTGCATATGAGCATGTGTATGCATGTGCATGTGTGTGTGTGCTTGTGTGTGCCCATGGAGGCCAGAAGAGGGTGCCAGGCCTCCTGGATCTGGAGTGTCATATGGATGGCTATGATCTTCCTAGTGCATGCTAACAAATGTGCTGGGTTCTCTGGAAGAGCAGCCAGTGCTCCATCTCTCCCAGCCTCTGTGAGGTGTTAAAAGAAATACTTACTTTCTTGTTTCTGGTCCTGGTAAGACTATTTTTTTCTTAAATAAAGTAACATCTGAACAGATGACTTTGAAAACGATTTCCTTTCTTCTGGCCCTGGTTTGCATGTACATCCCTGTTGCACACAGGGTGTACCAGGGAGTGATTAGATCCCTAGGTTAGGACAGCATTCCAGGGCTACAGTCCAGACTTTAAGCTACATGAACCCAGGAGCCCAGGGAGTTCCTGTCTACCTCAAATTAAGACTTTTGTCTTTCAAAGTAGAGTCTCTTCCCTTCACCCTGTGCAGCTGTTCCCTGCAGGGGAAGAAGCATGCCTGTGAGTTCTGGCCACTCAGCTTACGTTATAACTTGTCTCTTCGGGCACCTTCACCCCTCCCTGTCTTATTTTATGTGTATAGTTATTTTACACTGTATATATGCCTGTGCACTGTTTGTGTGCCCAGTGCCTAAGGAAACTAGTGGACACTAGATTCCGCAGGACTGGAGTTTCAGATGGCTGTGAGAAGCCACGTGTATGGGGATTGAACCCGGGTCCTATGGATGAGCAGCCTGTCTTCTTAACCTCTGCAGCCTATCTTCTTTTTTGTGTGCATGCCACCTCCGTAGGATGTCGACGATACCTGATGAGCTGTAGTGAGGACTTTTTCCACAGGTCAGTGCCAGGTCTTCCTGTGACACGTTGTCACAGACAAGATGATAATGAGACCAGAGCAGCTCCAAACCATGAGCGTTTCTTGAAAAGCCACTTCAGGGGAACACTCAAGACCTTTCTTCTTAGAGTTAAGAGTTCCCTTAATGAAAAACTTACAGTAGTCAAAATCACTGTGTCATCCTGATTTCCTTTGTTAATAACTAAGTGTAACAGGGTAAAACATTATATATTTTATCTATATCTATTTATATATTTTATTTATAAAATAGAAGTTTTGAAAATAGAGTCTAATAGCTTCATTTTGCTGTTTGTTTGTTTTTTATGATGGAGGACGAGATTGGAAACCCATTAACATGAATTATGCCTGCAGGTTATAACATGAAAACCTAAGTAACTTGGCTAAAGGCTGTCCATTGCTGTTTGTTTATTCAGAGACCGAGTCTCACTACATAGCTCAGGCTGACCTCAAACTCACTGTGTAGCCCAGGCTGGCCCTCAAACTTGTGATTCTCCTATTTCAACATCTACTATTCTTGCCTTTGACTCTGTTTTAAATAGTTATCTATAGTTTGGGTGCACACCGGCAACATGCAACATGGCAACCCATTACATCCAGAATTGGTAAGGATATCTACTTCATTTCATAAAAAAAACTCTCATAATCCATGTCTGGAGTTTTTGTCCTCAGATAGGAAAATTAATCTGTTGGTAATTAAAGGGGCGTGAGGATGTGGCTCAGTGGGTAAAGCACTTTCCACACACGTGAAAATCTGAGTCCAGTTCCCAGAACCTATGTAGAGCCAGGTGGAGCAACATGTGTGTGTTCTCCCATTGTTCCTAAAGCCACAACAGAGGACCAGATAAGAGACTAAGAAACTCCAGGACAGCTATGATGTCATAGCTCAGTGGTAACTACAGGAGACCCTGTCTCGAATAAGGAAGTAGATGAGGACTAACACTGGAGGTTGTCCTCTGGCCTCCATGTACACACAATGGCATTCATAGATCTACATACAGAGAGAGAGACACAGAGAGACAGAGAGATATACATAGGTACACACACAGACACAGATACACAAAGACAGATAGACACACATAAACATAGACATACACAGAAAGGTACACATGCATTCATACATCACACAGACACACACACACATACAGAAACACACACAGACATGTACATGCATGCACTCACAGCACTCACATACACACAGAAATATACACACATACACATAGATATACAGATACACACAAAGAGACATACATATATTCACACACAGACACATTCACACAAACACAAACAGATACATACACAGTTACACAGACATACAGAGATATACAGACACACACACACAGAGATACACATACACTCACACAACACACAGATACACAGACACACAGAGACATGCAGGCACACAGATACACAGACATACACAGACATACATACATGCACTCACAGACATATAGACACACACACAGATACATACAGACATATAGATACTCAAACATAGAGACAAACACACACACACAGACACACACGCACACACGCACGCACACACACACACACACACACACACACACACACACACACTTAGGTGATAATGAGAAAAAAGGTGGTTGAATCCCCCCAAAGCCTCATCTCTCTGGTCTTCAACTTTCAGGTGATTAATTCCTTTGCTGTATAGAAAAGACTGTTAGTGCCTGGTATACAGCAGGCGCTCAATAAGTTGCCTAAACAAATGAGCAAGTAATTAAATTTAGACTTCACAATCATGTCCGATGTTTCTCTCACACCCTGGGCACCACTTACTATCAAAAAGTTTCCTTCCAAAGAACCAAGTCCTTAACTTCTCTTTCCGAGACACCAAAACATTCACACTGACTCCACTGACAGATTTTTCCAAAGGATCAGGAAATGTTGTCTCAAGTAAAGATACTCTATGGTTTGATAGTAGGATGAGTCTTGTAGAGATAAATGTTTGAAGCCAGGAAAATATTATAGCGTCGAGCAGAAATCCTGCATGTGTAGACAGCTCTGGAAAGACATGGCCCTGCTCCGTGGGAACATGGATGGTTACTATTTTTAAATTATTTCCCTGTTAATATAGCAGTGAGCATTCTACATGTCAGGTTGTATGTTCCCAGGTTGTAGTAAGACCTCAGCCCTGTGTAACTCCAGCCATTACCTGCTCAGGTAGCTCTTGCTGTTTCCTTGGTGCCAGCACTGAGATCCTTTGTGGTCCTGGATGCATTAGCAAGTGATGCTTGGAAGTCTGTATTTCAAAGCACTTGGTACCATAGAACTCTTCCAGGGCACTGGGCCCTCAGCCAGCCCTTCCTGTCCACAGTCCTGTCAAAGTCTATGGATGAGAAATGAATTTCACTATGCCATTTCAGCTCCATCTTGCTCAGAGGATAAACCCGCCTAACTTCCTTAGCCCCGCCTAACTGCCTTAGCCCCGCCTAACTGCCTTAGCCCCGCCTACCTGCCTTACTTGGTTTTACTCTTCTCAAACTTGAAGGTCAAATCCATAGCAACCATGTGATTCTACAAGTTACCTGCCAAGCTGCAGCTAACAATGCTTGGAACAAATGAACAAGGGTCCTAGGGAGGTGGAAGCCAAGTTTTCAACACTGGAGTGAAAAATCTAGAGTCCATGGGTGTCTAATGTTTCCAGGAATATGAAAACCCATGTGTTGGGTAGAACTTGAGAAGTGTTTCCAAAATTCTACTACAGATAATGTAACCAGCACACAGAGGTGCCACTACTGTGGTGATCCAGGGTTAGCCATCTGTGGGCTAGCCGCCATCCTTCCTGTGTAGGGTACCCATTGTCTATCATCCAGAGTCTAGCTGTCATCCACAGACTAGCCATCATCTGTGGGCTGTGACCCGCGCAATCATCTCGCCGGCAAGAATGCACGCGGGCACATAGGATCCTTCTGCAGCACGTGTTTATTCCCAAGTATGGAGGAGAGAGAGAGAGATCTAACATGGCGCTGCTTTATATACACCCTAGGGTGGGGTGGACATATCTGATTGGCTGCTTGCTCAAATTCCCATGTTATGTCCCGGGTTGGGCGGTGATAGGTGATCCTTTGCCATTGCACATGCGCTATTTTACTTGTTTACCCACGAGTGTCAGGTGCCAGCATCATTGGCTCTCCACAGTGGGCTAACTGCCATCTGAGAAGACATCGACATATTTCTTTGTTCTTTGATGAAGCTGGATTTCTTCATCCTTTCTAAAAAAATAATTAGTTTATGTGCATGTACACTATACATGCAGGTATATATGTGAATGCCTAGTCTGGCTTTTAGCGGTCAGAAAAGTGTGTGGGGTCCCCTGAAACTGGAGTTACAGATGGTTGTGAGCCACCATGTGGGTGGTGGGAACTGAACTGGGTCCTCTGCAAGAGCAGCAAGTGCCCTTAACTACTGAGCCCTTGCCGCGGCCCACAAACTGTTTTCTTTACTTGATGTTAAACTATGAGACTTGTACCTCAGAAATAACACTTTCATGTGTGTACACGCGCTCACACAGTTTATCATAAAAAGGTATTTTTGTCTCTTTGCACATACAATGACTGCCTTACTAAAGGTTTCTATGGCCTGTTCCCAGGGTCACTGGAGGCAGCTCACCCCATACACACCGCCATTTTCAAGTCCCTGTCCTAGTTCACTCAGGTCGCTGGTCTGTACTCTTCGGCTGGCTTTTTGCCTCAGACCCCCATCTTCTCTGCCTCCCTGACTGTGCCCCCATCACCAGGAGTCCTTGGCTCTAGATCCTGTGTTTGGCACAGGGATCAGAATCCAATAGGGGACGTCGCTGGGGTCTCAAAAGCATCATCACTCCCTGAAAGCATTGCTAAGCTGCATGAGTCCTAGTGTCTGCTGCTAGCTCTGTTTACTGTCACCCGGCAAGAATGAACACCAACTCTCTGTTCCCTGCGAGTGTTCACAGACATCTGTCACAGGAGTCTGCACATGACAGTTTCAGAAGGAATTGAAGAGTGAAATAGAAACCAGACAGCACCTTGGTGTATATAGGCTGCTGAGCTGGGTGTGGGGACAGCGTGGCCTCACACTGTAGTGCAGGCTGTTGAGCTGAAACACCAGACCCATGTTACTCGTGGTTCTGAAGATGAGACATCCAAGGACAAGATGCCAGACAGCTCCATGTCAGCTAAAATGCTAGGGGCTTTCTCTTTGGATTGTATGTGGCTACATGTTCACATGGAGGGAGTGAAACAAGGGGTGGGTTTCTTCCTCTCCCTATTTGTGTGTCTTATACATGTGTACATGTGTGTATGTGTGTGTCTCAGATATACACACTCATGCATGTGTCTGTGGAGGACAGAGGTCAGTGTCTGCTGTATTTCTCAATCACTTTCCACCTTATTTTTTAAGGTGAGGTCTCTTCCTGAACCACAGAGATAACGACAGGCTGAAGTTTTTTGGCAGTGCTAGGATGGGTGCACACACCATCACACTGGTCTATTCAGGTGCATACACAATCACACTGATCTATTCAGGTGCACACACCATCACGATGGTCTTTCCAGGTGCACACACCATCACACTGATCTATTCAGGTACATACACCATCACGCTGGTCTATTCAGGTGCACACACCATCACGCTGGTCTTTCCAGGTGCACACACCATCACACTGATCTATTCAGGTGCATACACCATCACACTGGTCTTTCCAGGTGCACATGCCAGCATGCTGGTTTATTCAGGTGCACACAACATCTGGCTTGTCTTACAGTAGATTCTGAGGATCCAACTCAGGTCTTTGTGTTTGCATAAGTAATTTACTCACTGAGGCAACTCCCCGGTTCTCCATCTTCCTCTCTTCTTGCCATTACTATCTCTAGCCTCGCCTCATGGCCTGAGCTAAATCTGATTGCCCTTGTATCCCATTATGTGGGGCTTATTGCTCCAACATGTGAATTCGGTGTACCACAGCATTCTAACGTTTGCCATGCTTCCTGCCTTTTCCCACGCCGCCTGTCACTGGACCTGTACTTCACAGCACCCTGCTCTTTGGGTACCGCACTCACAGAAGAAATTGTCTTTTTCTCCTACAGGAACTCACCTGATGAATGCAGTGTGAGCAAAGGTGGGAAGATGGTGGGCAGCCCGGATACGGTGGGCATGAGCTACGGCAGCTACATGGAGGAGAAGCACATGCCGCCCCCCAATATGACCACAAATGAACGCAGAGTGATCGTCCCTGCAGGTCAGAGGTCTTGAGATTTTTACTCTGGTTAACAAACCATGCTTCCCTGGAAAGACAGACCACCTCTGTCCTTTATGAATTTCTGTCAGGGACAACAGACCCAGCATTCTGGTCTGGAGCTGCTCTCCGCTCCACCCACGTCACTCAGTCCCCATCTGCCTTATTGCTCTTTCTTTTACTCCATCTTCCTCTCACTGGAATGCAGGCACCAAATGTTCTGGTAAGGCACAAACATAAGGGTCAAATGCTCTGTCTGGCTCACATAGGCACTCTCTGGGTATTAACCAGGGGTAGGCAGGATAAAAGATGTCCAGATACTGGGCACACTTTCTGTCAGAGTGGTTAAAGTTATGCACAGCAAACCTTTTGTGAGCTCCACTGCTCCCTGCTCCAGATAAACTCATCTTTGTAATGAACAATAATGAACAGGATCAAGCTCTCTCTGCTCCACCCCACCCCCACTGTATGATGTCCTCTTGAACTCTCTCATCTTCTAAACAGGAAGTTCAGTGTGCAGAAACGCTGGCAAAATACAGGTCTATCCGGTGTGTCACCAGATGGTGTCCCGTCAGGTATATCACTACAAGACTTTTCAACAGACTTCAAAGACCTGCTGACATCCTGACTCGACTGGACAGACTCTTTGCCTCATGTTCTTCTGAGGGAAAGACTCAAGTCTGACCTCACTTAAGAAGACTTTGATGATCAAAGCATTCTGACGATATTTCATAAATACAAGAAGGCCCAAAGCAGCACTGCACAACATGGCTCTACAAAGCAGTGGTACCCATCATGATTCTGCAAGGAAAAGTTGGGTGTGTCAAGCAGGCTCTGCTCATCTTGGTCCTCTATTATACATCAGGATTAATGACATCAGGGCACCACGGTCCTCCTTTAGGGATGTGCCTTGTTTTGTCACATATAGCAAAACTTCAGAGGATACAATAGTGATAGCCCCACGTGCCAATGGTCAAAACTGCTCTAGATATTTATCAGAAAGCGGGTGGCATATACTCATTTGGTTTTACTCACAGCTGCTAAGCTGTCTGCTCTGAGGCCACCTTGCTTGACACTGTGCCTCAGCATGGGGGAAATTCCAGCTGGAAGGAAGCTGACCCCAACCCACCTGTGCCATTGCTGGCTGGACATGAATAGAGGGAAGTGGAACCCTAAGGGAAGCTTTCTTCACCTGAGGCAAAGAAAGTTTTAGTTTTATATATGACAGAGGACCAAGCTGAGCAGAGCCTGCTTGCCATACCTACATCTTCTCCTTGTAGAATCATGATGGGTACCACTGCTTTGTAGAGCCATGTTGTGCAGTGCTGCTTTGGGCCATCTTATATTTCTGAAATATCGTCAGGATGCTTTGATATTATCAAAGTCTTCTTAAGTGAGGTCAGACTTGAGTCTTTCCTCAGAGGAAAATGAGGCAAAGAATCTGTCTAGTCGAGTCAGGATGTCAGCAGGTCTTAGGCATAGGCACTCATCCAGTGCTGACTGGACAGGCCAAAGGATGCGTTTGCAGATAGACTCCAGCTGGCACTGGGTAGAGGGCTGTTTCTTCATCCTAAAGGAAGCTTTCTTTCAGCTGTACCCTCTTGTGCTGGTTGCTTCATGCCCGGGTAGGCAGTTATTCAGTTAATGGTATTGGTAAAAGAGTGAGCGGGGTGGGTGATTTTGCAAGTTGTAAGTTTTTCAGTTATTGGTCAAGGTCCAGGTATGTGTGTTCACACAGATGAACACACACATGCACATGCATGCACGCATACACTCACATGCACACACGCACACACTCACATACATTTGAATGGTCATGCAGCACATCCATGGGGATGGCAGGACGCCAGGTGGTCAGCAGCTCCTGTCCATCCCTTCAGCAGTAGCACAGGTTACCCACACTCCTTACCCAGGCTTCTTTGGGGTGTGGTGTATTCTACTCACATTGAAATCTTCTGACCTGAGTCTGATTGGTTCCTGGAACTCCTGCTGGTCAGATGTTGTGCCTGCCTGGTACCCAGCAATGTGAAACAGAAGCCTTAGTTCTCAAGCATTTGCTCTTCCTCTCACTACATACTGGTCTTCATGTCTAAGAGAGGGGGGAAGAGAGAGAGGGGGAGAGAGGAGGGAGAGAGAAATGGAAGGGGAGAGACAGAGAGGAAGAGAAAGATGGGGAGAGAGAGGAAGAGAGGGAGACAGGAGTGTGTATGTGTTTGAGAGAAACAGAAAGAGATAGAGCAAGAGAAAGAGAGGGAGAGAGATAAAGATGTGGAGAGATTCAAGGGAGAGAGACAGAGAGGAGTGTTTGTGTATGTGTGTGTGAGAGGGAAGGATAAAGGAAGAGAGAAAGAGAGAGAAGAAATAGAGAGGTAGAGTCAGAGAGGGAGAGAAAGCTGGAGAGAGGGGTAGAGAGAGGAAGATAGACAATGAGGGTGTATGTGTGTATGAGAGAGAGAGAGAGACAGAGACAGAGTGACAGAGATGGAGAGAGAAGGACACACACACACACACACACACACACAATGGAGGATAGGGTAACTCTGTGCCTAGATAGAACCTTTGGACTTAGAGTTCATTTTGAAAAATTACTCTACTAACTGACTTTGAGACCCACCATCTTCAGTTAACTCAGTAGCTAAGAAGCCCAGAAGATACTCATGAAGAGTGATCATAGGCACGTTCTTACGGGTGCAGATGCCATAATTGGATATATTTACACTGCTTCCTGTGGCAGAGTGAATTTAAGAAACATTGTATGTACAGACATACACAAAAGTGGGAGGGATAGCCTCAAACTTAGAGGAGAGGAATAGGTGTAGGGAGTGTTTAACAGAGAGGGAGACCGCCATGTGGTATGCATCATTTGTGTGTACACATGAATATGTGTGTACTTCTCTGCTGTCTATGAAACTGGATACCAGTCAGTTCAGTATAAATTGAGATACTGTTAGTAACAAGCTCTCCTCTAGTAAGGATCCTAGTTTAGCCTCATAAAATTTAAGCCATCTCAAAAAACTTGCAATATCAAAATAATCAAAACAAGCCCTCTTTATACTAAAGTGCCGAATAGCTCAGGTGATGTGTTGGTTAAAACCCAGAATGATCATTGTATGTGCTCTGGGAAGAGACCATTCCTCAGCCTCATTTGGTGTCAGCTCGGATTTCCATGGTGACAGATGGCACCAAGCCCCAAACTAGCTGTGTCTCATATTCTGGGCACCTAACAACAGCCCAAACCTAGTAGATTTGACTCTTATGTCTGCTATGCAGGGGGTGGGGGGGTGGTTGCCAGGACTGTAGCCATAGATCTGAGTATAGAAATGGTGGATTCCCAGAACACACAAAGCCGATGCTGTAACCAATGTCAGCATTATGTCTCATGAGTGTGAGCCATCAAGGACAGCGTCCACTCTGTGCTGGCTGCGCCTTTCTGAGTCTAAGGCTATTATTTAGTTTTTGGTGCCGTATACTCAGGTGTGCTAACGGGCTGCTACAGAGGACAGCACACATACATTCTCCATCATTTTTAAAAGTTGCAAAATGATGACCAAATGCAACAGGACCTCGGGTTTTAGCAGTTGATATTATTTTTGAAAGATACTTCTTTTTATTTCCTAAAAATAGGTGCTAAAATGTCAAACTTTTTTTAAAAAAGTATTTTCTTACTTTTTTTAAAAACAATCAGCTCAAACCCTTTGATATCAGCATCTCAGAGACTGAGTGGCCACACCCATAATCTTCCCTTGCTCTGCGTATTTTAAGCATTTCCTGTGTTCCATCACCATGGACAAAGGCTCCCATGAGACTGAATTCTTTCTTCTCAGCCTCTGATTTTCCATGGCAGACATGGAAATCCCTTGAGTTGTATCTCAGGCAGTCCTTCACGCCGGATCACCCAGGAAGTGTTCACTGAGTATCCGTTACTCATATGCAAGTCTCTTAGGAACCGGGCAAAGAGTGCTGAGGTCGATAAGACCCACCCTTGTGCTATAGATGTGTGGCAGGAAGACAGACAAGAGCTCGAACTTATAACTGATGGATGTTCTGGAATTCCTGAGCAAAGAGAGTCAACAAAACAAACACAAAAACATATAGCTGTGGCAATGCCTTGCCCAGCCTCATCCGTTTTCCTCGGCCTCCTCCATTTTCCTTGCCCCCTTCCATTTTCCTCAGTCTCATCCCTCTTTCTCAGCCTTTCCCTGGCCTCCTTCATGCTGCTGTGCAGACTCTGCCTGTGCTGTTTGGGCAGCTGTGTACCCTTCTTCCATCCTTGGCCAACAGACTCTGCTCCCTCAAGACCTCTTTGCACTGTCTCCGTCTGCATGCTGAATTCTCTAGCAAAGTAATTCCTTTTCTTATGACACCTGACCACACTTTTACTCCGTATTCTCCGAGGCACATATATGCTTATTTAAACAGAGGTAGTAGCATTTGATTCTAAAACGGAAACAAGATGCTGCGGGCTTGTGACCCAGACTACTGGCCAATCAAAATTTCGATTGAGTGCAGTTAACAATACACAGAGAAGACTAAAGATTTATGAGGAAAGAGTGAAGCCGTTCCAATGGCAGGCTTGGCAGAGATGCTGTAGTCAATCCTCTGCTGAAAGCTTTGAGCTTCCTGGTAGTCAAGATAAAAAGTGTACTTGGGGGAAAACGATTAAAGTTGTTTTATAGGAGAGGTAATGCTTATCTCAGCAGAGAATCCTAAGCTATATCCTTGGAGACCGCAGACCCGGCTGCCTCCCTGCAACCATTGTGGCTGAGCATTGCAACAGCCCAAGTCTTCTGACACATTGTGAAAAAGCTGAGTAAGTTACACTAGAGTCAGCCCAGGGGGTCACCAACAGACACTGGGGACTCTAGTGGCTACGTGTGACCCGGTTTGTAGTTCTCAGAGCAGCAGAGGGCTGATAGGAGCTTCCCTGAACATGACATTGCTGAGCTGGACTGAAAAACAGAGAGAGGACCAGGACTAGAATCCCCCATTCCAGGCTCTGTTAGCTGGACAGCACATTTTTATCACACCAGCATTTGTTGTTGATGAGGCTGTGTGTGTGTGTAGATTCCAAGGTATGTGAAGAGCACATGATGCCAATGATAACTGTCACTTGATCGCAGGAATCAGAGGATCATGGGAGTTGCAGGGTGATTGAAAATCTCAGTTCAATAGCTCCCTTTAAACATGGGAAAATAAATATTCAGAAAGATAGACACTGTCCCAGAGTCAGCTGCACAGAAGAGTAGGGCCTGAGCCAATGCCCAGATCTGCAAAGAACCCAGTTCAAAAGCTATAATCAGTCCTTCATCTTGCTTTGTCACCCTACCAAGCACTCCTGGTGACCTTGCCCATTACATCATGTTTCTGTATACTTGTGTTGGACTCCTGCTGTCCCAACCACCAAACAAGAGAACTGAAACCCTGAAGTCAGGGTTCATCTTATCTGTAAACCTATGGCTGGGTAGTGGTAGAGGAAATCACATGGGGTTATATGTAAGACTGATGTTTTACAAAATCAAATGATGGCAGCTAACATCTGCTGCTTACACAGGATTGGGTACTAGGACACAGCATTCAGGAAATGTGTCCCTGCCAAGATACACTTCAGGGAACACTGACTGTTCTCATTCTACTGAGAAGACTGGTAATGCCAAAAGAATTGCCCAAGGTGCTCCACCAAGTGTTGTGGAAAGCCAGAATTCTAACCCAGAGCGGTGTGACTCCTATGTTAATTCTTAATCCCATCTGCTACCAGTAAGAACACCCAAGAAAAGCTAGGAGATAGCATAGTGGAGACAGCTCAGTGGCCCTGTCCAAGTTCTAGGTAAAGTAGAGAATCATGGGAATACACAGGAAGCTATAGAGTGAGTCTAATTTATTATATAAATTGAGGGTGAAATTAGATTTTCAAGCAAAAGTACAAGTCTATTGCTAACTGTCCTTCACTACAGGAAAAAAAAGGAGGGGGGAGCTTAACCAAAAGTTGGCTAAGTATACATCTAAAGAGAAATGGATACAAAGTAATAAGTGTATAGGTTCGGGTTTTGAGCTGCAGCAAAAAGAAACTTAAAGAAGAGAGACTTTATTTCTTATCAGGATTCCAGGTTACAGTTTATCACCTTGGTGTGGCCACAGTGGCAGGAGCTGGGTTGTCATATCACTGCCACAGTCAGGAGCAGAGAGAAATGCATGGGTGCAGCATGCTTGCTTGCTTGCTTATTTATGCTTAGCACTATCTCTCCACCTGTGAACAGTTCAGGAACCTGTGCCTAGGGAATGGTGCTGCCTGCAGGGGGCTAGGATTCCCCAAGTCCATCAACACAATTGATAGAAGCTCCCATTCATATACCCACAGGCCACCCCAACACAGACAGTCTCTTCCTAGGTGATTGTAGATTGTATCAACAACCATCATAGCCTCCTAGGTAGGGAGTAGGGGCAAGGTGAAAGGGCAGTGTTACTCTGTAAGAGAATGGATTGGAAAGGAAGCTTTCCACATTCCTTCTGTTATTTGGAAAAAATAGAATTCTGATGATAAAACCTCAAATTTATTTTAAACAATAACAAGAAGAGAAAAAAAAAACATTCAAATGGCCAAAGCAGGAAGAGAGGATGAAAGTAAAAATGAAATAAATCAATCTGGGGCTGCAACAATGGCTCACAGCTGTTAAGAGCATTGACTGCTTTTGGAGAAGACCTAACCCTGATTCCCAGCACTACATGGCAATTCACAACTGCACACACCTCTAATTCCAGGGCAGTGCATGCCCTCTTCTGGTCTCTGCTAGTACTGCACACACAGTGCATGGTATACTGAGGAGACACTGGTACACATAAAATAATTATGAGAAAAATGGATTAAATTAGATCTTAGGAAAAGATGTGGAAAAAAGCAGTCAAATCAAGAGTAACAAAAAGTCTGAAATCTAGAGGGAATGATAAAATAACTCACCCAAAGCAGTTATATAGTGTTTATGAAAACATTTTACACACACACTAAAATAATTGGTAGTAAACAGCTGGGATGACACATACTAATCAAAAGCTAATAAAAACTGAAAAAAAAGTTAAAATAAAACATCAACAGACAAGATTTCAGATAGAAAGCCTTTTGGGAAATGACATTTGTTATTTAATATTAAATTCATATAAAAGGCATAAGGATGATAAAAATTTATATTTACCTGGTAACATAACCTCAAAAAATAAATATTAATGAGGGAGGGAAATTGACAAATCCATTTCAGTGAGTGAGTTTGGTTTACCTTTCTCAGTAGTTGGTAGGTCACTGGCAAAATTTTATACATACATATATGTGTGTGTGTGTGTGTGTGTGTGTGTGTGTGTATATATCCTATAACTCTGCATGTAACAGATAATATATACTTTTAAGTACACAAAGGCACATTTACAAATATTGCCATTGCCATGGTCTCTGCCATCACAAAGGTTAGCAAACCAGAGAGTTAAAAATCAATGTTATAATAGTCCTTGCTCTCAGGATAGATTAAAATAAACCACAAATCATCAATTAGAAATTCGAAAGTTTCAGAAACAGCTTTGAGGAAATCCTTCTCTTGGGGTCAAAATTCAGCTTGTGGCGTCGAGCAGTTTTGAGGTTCCCACTCTCCCTTGTACCTGCTTTGTAAATGGGATCTGCCCATATCAGGAGGCCAGATGTTCAGTTCTGTTTTCTTAGCCTAGTCTTAGATACAGATTGGCTGATTTTCTCCAGGACTGGTTTTGTGAACAAAAAAAAAAAACCTCTTACACTAGTCCTTAGATATGGCCTAGGAGGTACATTTTATTTTACTGTATATTCCACATTTTTCATAGCCAAGAGTGGCTTTTCTGCTGGGAAGGGAAAATCATCGATCATTTTTCATCGATTCAGATCATGTTTGATTTTAGTTGGAACTGTATGCCCGTTGAAGGGGTGGTGCTTCATGATAGTATAGTCTGTTATTGACAATGCCGTACCCTTTTACCTAATTTTAGTCAGTATCTGTTAATACTTTCCTGGCTGCTGATGAACTCAACTGGATCAGAATCTTGTTCCAGGGAGCTAGAAGGGTCTTCCTTTTTTGCTAACTCATGTATTGCTTAGCAGATGGAGGCCTCTCCACAGCTATGCCTGAAGGCCAGAGGGCAACTTGGAGGAGCCATTTCTCTCCCAGGACTGTTCGGGTCCTGGGGATCAAACTCAGATCGTCAGGCTTGGCAGCTGATGTCTTTAACCACTGAGTCATCTCACCAGACACAGCAGAGTCTTTATGAGTCTCTCCTGCCTTTCTCACACATATCTCTCCCTCATATCATTGGCATTATGTATGATGGTGTGCTTAGATGCCTTAATATCTAGAGTTCATAAACATTTGATAAGATTCAGAAAAGCGTGGAGGGTCTCCACTCCCTCTCATTGCCCTTTTACTGTCCCTTGGAACCATAATGTCATGGCTATTTCCAAAACAGTTCTACTTTACAGGAGGAGGCTGAGCACACAGCGTCTTATCTTCTCTCCATTTGGCTCATGTTTTGTTCAACAGAAGCACCTCCGAAAAGCTCTTAAAATAAGAGATAAATCAGGCTTTTGTGTACAAAGGAAGAGGCAGACCTGGAAATTAAATAGATTATTCATCTTAGCAGAGTTGACTGTGCAAACCTCTTCTGGGAACGATTTTGTCTCTGTAGTTGTTACTGTTGACCAAGCGCTTTTACACACTTTATCTCACTAACTTTTCAACCCCCTGCCCCTGCAGGCATTCATTTAATTAGCCATAGGAAAATAAGGCTAATTCCAGAGAACGTAACACTTACACCCAGTCAGAGAGTCCAAACATGCATTACTCTGACTCCCGAGAGTCTCCCCCTCTCATCAGTGAGCTCTCTGTGCTTGGTGTAATTAAAGACACCACTCAATGCATAAGAAATTCCTAATGACTCTGAATTCCACATTGTAAACTGTGCCAAGGTGCTTAACTGTTCCCTTCCATGTGACTCCATCCACCATTGCCATCTGCCATTTCTATTCCTTATTCCCATCTGCCATCTCCATCCGCCTTCTCCATCCACCATCTCTACTCCTCATCTCCATCCACCATCTCCATCTGCCATCTCTATCTCTCATCTCCATCTGCCATCTCCATTCCTTATCTCCATCTCCCATCTCCATCCCTCATCTCAGTCCACCATCTCCATCCCTCATGTCCATCCGCCATGTTCATCTGCCGCCTCCATCTCTATCCCTCCTCTTCGTGGCCCATGTGCATGCCCCTTCTTCATCCACAGTCTCCATTTCCATCCCCTCTTTCTTTGAGAAAACCCGCTGATGGTTCCCTTTGAGCTGAATTAGCTGTAAGAGGTAGGTCCGACTCAGCTATACTTTATATCATATTCCCTGGTTAGTAGTTTGTACAAATATGGTTATTATTTCATTCTTGAGTGTCTATGTGTATGCATATCTGGGTATGTACGTGGAGGCCGGAGGTCATCTAGAACTCATCAAATAGGTCAGGCTGATTTACCAGTGAGCCTCAGGGCTCTGTCTTTCTCTGCTTCCCCAACTCTGGGTTTTCATGTATTTTCCACTGGGACTTGAACTCAGGTCTTCATGTTTGCAAAGCAGACATTTTACAGACTGAGCCATCTCCTCAGCCCTATATTTTGTATTCTGTAATCTGTATTGTAATCTGTAATGAGCTCTCTCTCTTTTGTTCTATTTGTTATTTAATTTAATTTCTTACTTATTCACTTTACATCCTTCTTGCTGCCCCCTCCTGATCCCCACTCCCGCCATCTCTCCCCCTCCCCTTCTCCTCTGTGCAGGTGGTTTTCCCTAGTCTGGTACTTCAAGGCTCTGTGAGAGTAGGAACTTCCTCTCCCATTGAGGCCAGACGCGGTAGCCCAGCTAGACGAACATATCCCACATACAGGCAATGGCTTTTGGGATAGCCCTCACTTCAGTTGTTCAGGACTCACATGAAGGCCAAGCTGCACATCTGCTACATGTGTGTGGGGAGGCTTAGGCCCAGCCCATGTATGCTCTTTGACTGGTGGTTCAGACTCTGAGAAGCCCAAGGATCTCGGTTAGCTGACTTTGTTGGTTTTCCTGTGGAGTCCCTTATCCCTTTCGGGCCGCAATTCTTCCTCCCGATCTTCCATAAGAATCCCCAAGATCTATCCACTGTTTGGCTGTGGGTGTCTGCATTTGTCTGAGTCAGCTGCTGGGTGGATTCTCTCAGAGGACAACATGCTTCTGACTGCAAGCGTAACAGTATCATTAAGTGTCGGGGATTGGTGCTTGCCCATG
Source organism: Rhabdomys pumilio (assembly GCA_030674055.1). NCBI lineage: Eukaryota > Metazoa > Chordata > Mammalia > Rodentia > Muridae > Rhabdomys > Rhabdomys pumilio. The sequence goes on along the minus strand of JANHMN010000011.1, from coordinate 73,913,046 downwards.
GGATGGGTCAATGAGCAGTCTCTTGATGTTTTATAACTTTCTTTTATATAAACGGACCAGTAAGTTTTCAAGGGATGACTTTTAGTCTCGTACATGTTTTTAAATGAATACATAAAAGTGGAAAAAAACAGCTGGGAGGAAAAACAAAAAGCAAAACCAGATCACTACTAGAAACTGAGCCACAGTAAGAGACAGAACATGAATGACAGAGATCTGTGGGCCTGGCTCTTTTGGGTCACTCTCCAGGACAATGTTTCCCTTGCTGTGACTTGCTGAGCTTAGCCACAGGCTTGTGCCATCTGGAGATGGGGAGTGGTGTGGGGGGACCTGCTGTGAGGCTGACTGGGCTGCCATCAGATTTGCCTGTAGGAGTTGATGGAGTCTGTTTTCCTTCCCTTTTAGATCCTACTCTGTGGAGCACAGACCATGTGCGACAGTGGCTGGAGTGGGCAGTGAAAGAATACGGCCTTCTCGACGTTGACGTCTTATTATTTCAGAATATTGACGGGAAGGAGCTGTGCAAGATGACCAAGGATGACTTCCAGAGGCTCACTCCGAGCTACAACGCCGATATTCTTCTCTCACATCTCCACTACCTCAGAGAGAGTAAGCATGGCTGTTGCCATGGCTGCAGACCCAACCTCAGTGGGTTCAGACAGGGTGGTCCCAGCATCCTCTTGCCTGACCTGAGAGGAGAGCACAGTGGAATTTCATGATGTAGATGAACAATGCAGTCTCTCCTGGGGACAGGGTAGTAGCCTTCTCCTGGGTTCCCAAGACCAGGAAAATGGAACATGGCAGAGAAGTAGCCATGTTCTCTAGCTTCCATGCTGTTCTAAACTGGAAGGCAGAAAAGGCTTCTTCTTGTTGGGGATGTGCTTGGTTAACATTCCACTAGGCAGTATGAAGCCCCTCCTCCCATCCAACCACAGAAGGGGAGGATTTTCATTTTCTATTGAGAGGCTGAGTAGTGTATTGATCAGCAATAGTGTGGGCCTGAAGGATTGATGCATGATCTAATTCTGACAACTCCAAGCATGGACCTAAGGGATCCCAAGTGCAAGTGGGTGGCGCATCTTCCTTGGTGGCATTGCCTGGCACCTATACACTTCTCTTATGTGTGAGGTCATCCCATTAAGTGTTTAAGGTATTTCTGTACCACAGGGTTTAGATGGTTCCAGCAGCCCCCATGCTAGGGCAGGATATCTTTATCTATATCATCTATATCTATATCTATCTCTATCTCTATCTATATCTATATCTATATCTATATCTATATCTATATCTATATCTATATCCATATCCATATCCATATCCATATCCATATCCATATCCATATCATCCATATCCATATCATCCATATCCATATCATCCATATCATCCATATCCATATCATCCATATCATCCATTTCCATATCCATATTATCCATATCTATCCCTCTCTTTTCTTTTATGACTCCGTTTCTCTTTTAGGAAGCTCACTCTCCATCTCTTTATCTCAAGGCTACTCTGTGTTTTGTTTTGCAGCTCCCCTTCCACATCTGACCTCCGATGACGTTGACAAGGCTTTACAGAACTCTCCACGGTTAATGCACGCTAGAAACACAGGTAATGCCAGCCCCTCTGGGCCCCAGGACACACTTAGGTTCCTATGTACAGGTGCATGCTTTAACGTGAAACTCACAGGTTAGCGGTTAGAATGCAGATGCGGGAGTGAAGCCATTGGGTGTTTGAATACTTCCTGCTATTTCCACCATAACCCCGCAGGCTGTGAAAGGTTTTATTGGTTTATTTATTGGTTATTTTTTAAACCAACTGCACAAGTTTAGTACTATAGTGATTCCCAGCATGCCCCAGTGCACCAGTGTCATTGCCTGTGGAGACCAAAGCTCCCTGGTATAAAGGGCCCCACAGACCTGCTGTTCTTCATCTCCTTTCCAACAGCAGTGTTTTCTAGGACTCCGTGGTATTTCACAGACAGCTTAGGGTGTTGGAATTGCCTTGGTTTTTAACTTCTACACAGATTTGTATGTTTGCAAAGGGCAGTGGAAGGACTATTTTATACTTTATGCAAACCTGAGGGAAACTCTTCTGCCATTTTGGAGAATACAAAACTAGTCCCTGAAACAGCACCTGCCTTCCTGTCTCTAACTACAGGTTCTATCTACGCTTGTGTCTGTCGAGTGCCTGAGCCTCGCAAGGCATTTGGCCCTGATTAATCTTCCCTCCATCTCTCGGTGTATTTGGGGTTCTCTGTGTGTAAATGTGTTACACACATTCCAAGTACACATCTACCTCCTGTCCTGATGGTGTCACTGGTGGATGCATGGCCACTTGCTGATCGCCCACTAGATTAGCCAAGTTTCCTACCATGCCCTACCAGCCTCCAGCTAGGGAGGAAAGCAGCAAGAGCTGGGAAATCTCTTGTCCAACTACAGCTCTCCCTGACTGAGCAAGAGAGCAGCTTACCAGTCATTCTCCCTTTACTTTAAAATGTCCAACATCTTATGAATTGAGCCTCAGTCTGCTTATTTGTAATGAGTAGCCAGTTTGCCTTGGTCCTGAGTATTCCAAACCAGTGTGCTATTTTTTTTCTAACGTGATGTGAGGTGTTCTGAGCTCCTCCTCGATCTGTTTTGCATGTATGAATATGCTAATGGTCTTGTGGCCAAAATTAACAAAGAACTTGATACAGTTATCTCATCTCAGGAAACACCCCAGAGCCACACAGGCTCTTATGTTACACACATTTAGAAATTCTTTAACAGTGACTAAAAGTTCCGCAAAGGTTCAAAATTCATTGATTTTTTTTATTATAGCTAAATATAGAGGCAATCAAAGGACAAGGATGATAAATTTCTAAAGGACTGAATGCCAAAGGGGAAATCTCCTAGTTTGGGGAGATGACTGTTGGTTGAAGAAACTATGGAGAGCCATGTATTTGAATGAATAGGTGGATTAATTTTTAATACATTCCATGTAGTCTTAGGCAAAGTACGTATACTTCTTCCCAAGATCTGTCAAAACATTTTGTGCATCATATACAATTGGCAATAAATAAATACCTGTGCCACAGATAATTTTTAATAAACTAAGATTGCTGGTGGGACACAGGTGAGGCTCTGTCAAAAAGCCCACAAAGAATTAATAAGTCAATACAGGATAATATTTAATGCACGAGGGAGATGCGCCCGTGGCTGAGCAGGGCTCCACTGAATTTTCAAGGTGCACCCTGACATCACAGGGCAAGGAGGCACTGTTGCTCAGGTCGAAAATCACCGCAAAGGACCTTCATGCTTTGTCTTTCCTTTTGTCTGCAGGGGGTGCAGCTTTTATTTTCCCAAATACTTCAGTATATCCCGAAGCTACGCAAAGAATTACAACTAGGCCAGGTACGCTAACACCCCTGTGTGATTGCTTTATCGAGAGACTCCCAGATGCCCTGCTTAGACCCAGGACACCTGCCCGTGACCCCAGGAACATGTCCTGGATCTGAAAGGCAGTGGATTATAGCCAGTCTTCTCTTTGCCCTTGTTGAAGGGCAGCTGAGATTCAGAGGTGCTGCATTCAGAGACCACAGTAGAAGAGCCAAGCTGTGGAATCGGAAACAGACGGGACCTTAAGTGGTAGCTTTGAGTATTTGAACCAATGCCTAGGATAGGAACCCCCTGTACTCTCAGTTAAAAGGAGGATTGATGTGCAGTCTGTCCTTTTGGGGTGAGAAAGCAATTCCCAAATTGTTAATGACTAATTCTCATCACTTCATGAGAAGCCATTTTTCAGAGAAGCATCTGGCATATATAATATTTATATCAGAGCCATACTTTATGTCTTTCCCGGTGATTGAGTTAGGTAATTAATTTACATATCATTCACGCAAAAGTAAACATTTATCTGATGCCAGGCGCAGAGTTGGTCTCTGGGAGTGGGAAGCTGAAGCAGACGCCAAGCGGTCTTCAGAAAGCTCGCTTGCACATTCCGCTAGGCTTGTGGGTTGGTCAAGTGCCTCGTCTGAGTCTGACATGGGGGAGCCCCAGTGAGCGGCAGGAAGGCTTAGCATGAAGTTCTAGGAGATAGCTTGTGTTAACTTGGGGCCAAGAGACAGCCAAGGACTTGTCAGGGTTTCATATGAAGCAGTAGGAGCTGGCAACCAAGGCCCTGCCTAGGGTCCAGAGGCCTGGGTGTGGACGGAGTCAGGCTCACATGAACACAGTCAAGAAGCCTCTGGGCAACTGGCAAGATCCCAGAGGAGAAATGAGTGTTTTCCAGGGAGAGGACACTATAAACTGGGGATATGTCACCCTGACACTCCATCCCCCTCATGGGGACCATGGCTTCCCTTTAAGTCAAATCTCCTCATGCTAGCCTGAACACTGGGGGGAATCACAGTTCCAGGAAGTACACTGGATTTCCCAGACTCCTATCTTGGTCCCGTGTGGGGCCCGTCTCCAGCTGGGTCCCACAAAGTCTCTGGTTTGGCAGGAGATAGGATGTAGATGGCTGGCTGCAGTCTCTGTAGCTGCCCCTGCCCACGGGTGGTCCAAGGCAGAGCGCCAGTGGGGAAGGTCTGCTTCTGCCTGCCTCGAAGTACTTTGGAAAGCCGGGAAGTACTTTGGAAAGCTGGTGGGTTCTGAAGTGTTACAGCTCTTTGCTAAGCCGGGAAGTGCCGCCTAGGTAGCAGGGAAAGAGGGTAGATCTCTGCAGGGAAAGAGGGTAGATCTCTGGAGCTGGCTAGCAGGTAAAGAGGGGAGGGTCCGAGACAGAAGCTCTCCAATGACAGGATGGTTCTTGTGTGCTTTATTTCTCAATTAAGCTCAATATATACAGTTTGGAATGGGTGAAGGTTTTAGCAACAGGTAATCCTATTGGCTTAGTCTGAGGTTTTGGGGATGCCTCATATGCATGTGGGGAGAGCCTGGGGCACTATTCCTATGTGACCAGATGGTCATAGACCTCCCAACCTCTCTCTGTGGGAGGGGCTGTGAAGGGTGGAAGCTGGGAGAAACAGGGGGCCAGGAACAGAGCTGAATGCCTGCCGTCCCAAAAGGGTCTCTGGGGTTCAGAAGCACGTTCGACTGAGCACCTGGTTGTCTCTCATAGCTCAGCGCCCCACAGTCCCGCACGCATGTCTTCCACAGCTCATGCCTCCCCCAGCTTGACCTTTGAATGGCCAGACTGCATGAGTCTAGCTGGTCTGGTCCCAGGCTTGGGAGGTCTTTCTGTCAAGGAAGATACAGTAGGGCTGGGAGCTGGCCAAATGGTGGCCACAGGGTCACTTCCTAGGGGTCTTCACACCTCACCCCTGTTCCAAAGCCACCACAGTGATGTCGGGCTAGTGATCTCTGAGCTGAGAAAGCCTGCTTTGTTGTTCCCAGAAACCATGAGAAATTACCCCAAAGTCCTCTAAGTCCCCTGTCATGTTAGAGCTCAATAAAGTAACAGAGCAGACCCAGTGTGTGCCCCAAACTCAGCAGCCCCAAGAGTACCACCAGGAGCATTAAGAAAGAGGAGCAGAGGGGCCCTCTGTCTCCTGCGCCAGAACTTTCTGAACATGCCACCTACACGTGCATCTTGTGCCACACCAGGGACCTGTGAATGGACATGAATGACTTAGGAACATTTTTTTTTAAATGCTTCTACCCAGAGCTAAAAATAAATAAATAAAAGCTCCCCAAGGAACATCTGGCCTTTACGATTAATTAGTCAATTTAAAAATTACGTTTGTTTAAAGCCACCTCGGGAATGCTGCTGGCTGAGTTTCAAGGCCAGGGTGTGTGAGCCACTGTGGTAAACAGGTTTTCGAGACAGGACAAGGGACTCTGTCTGTAGCACTCACAGGGTGGTGCTGTTACTGTCTAGGTTCATTTTCTTCACCAATTAAGAAATTAAAAGGCAGGGACATCAAGGGAGGTCTCATACACAGCAGACAAAGAATCAGCCGACAGAGACTTTATCAGAGGCTAGGAAAGACTCAGCAAGGCACAGAGAGACAGCACCTCTGCAGAGCAGGCAAGGAGGCTTCTTAGTCTGGTGACAGAGGCCAGTGTTCCTATTCCTTATGTGTCCTTATCTACACCATCTGTCTTAGCACTGTACACAGTGGCTGGTAAGCACCCAGAGCTGACCCCAGAGCAAGCCAGGCTCCTAGGTAATTAATTAATTAGTCCATGTAGACTCCTTTCCAATCCTTCCTATACTAGGGCTGTCTCACCACAGATTGCCTGCAAGAAAACCCCACAAGACTTCCTTATTTCCTGAGATATTAAAGATGGTCTTCTCATCCTTTCTTTAAGTTACCTCTGACCACACTTGCTGGCCTCAGATCTTCCTGCCAGATGCTTCCTCCCCCGTCCCTGTCTCCTGTCCTTTGGCCTCCCATCACCCACATCTGAGATGCCATCCTAATCTTTCCCTTCTAATGACCAACATCTGCAAGGGGTTACTTATTCAAGGGCTGTGTGGCTGTCCTTCTGGCATCAGCTCAAGGTTAGGCAAGGCTGTTCAGCCCTGTGGTCTTGCAGGTCATGACCCATGGACTCAATTTCCCCTTCTGCCTTCCTGTCTCATCCATCTCTTTCCAAACTTGTTACTTTGTTTCCCATAGTTCTAAACTGACACTGTAGCTTCTTCCTCTCACCTTCATCGAGTAAACATCTGGCGTGTCCCTCTGCTAGGACGCTGGGACATCACATCCTTGTGTTCTGTGGCTTGATAGTCATTCTTTCAGGATGCTGCCTGCATTTCTCAGGCTCTGTCACCCCCAAACTCTTCTCTCCAGCTCCTCTGGACAAACTATTCTCCTCCTGAATCATCTTTCAAAGCCACAGACCCTTGAGGTCTAAAGTTAAAGTGTCAAGAGCAGAGACAGGTGCTAGCCACATTACCTTATAAGGTAGCATATGACCTTATGATATGCTACCCAGACTGTCCTCTTACAAGGTGGTCACAGGAAATCTAGTCTAGTGCCTGGGAGACATCATGTAAGACATTCTGTCCCTCCTCTATGATAGCCATATAGATCAATACAAGCCAAGCATGGTACCAGAAGTAAGTGGAGTGTGTAAGCTCTACACACAGCCTTAAGTAGACTGTGAACTTGAAGCTAGTGCCTTTTGAGGGATTCCCCCATGGAACCTTGAAAGGAGGTGCTACTGAACATGACTGAGCCATGTGAGCCCCCAGCTGCTGCACACCTCAGTCAGGTGCTATGTAAACCCAGACCTTAGCAGTTGGCTTATTCTTGGCTTGTCCCAAGTTCCCAAACAGCCCCAGAGATTTGCAAGCATAGTTAAAACCCCACAACCATCATCTACAGACATGCTCTCCGTGTGTTTGACATAAAGTTAAAGAAAAATTTTAAAAGATCTGGATGAAGAAAAGAGTGCAGGTTAGTGACTCTAAGACTGGATCGAAAAATTCCTCTGTTTTCCAGAGCTTTATAGATTGGCTCGACACAGTAACTGCCTTCCTACTTTGTCTCTTTCATTAGCTTCAAGTGCATGAGAGGAGGCCTGCCCATTCCTTCTGATCCCCTTCCTTGCCCAAAGGGATCACCAGAGACACCTTTTAGACATGGTGTAGGTTCTGCAGATTGAGAGAGAGTGCTTTAAGAGCCAAGTCCTGGTCCTTTAAAATGCAAGTGACTCTGGGGCAGCCACTGTAGCTGGAAAGCCCCACCAGGGAGGGAGGCTGGGTCTGGATGATTCTCTGGTGCTTTAGGAAGAATGTGGTAGAAAGGTCTCAGACAGAATCAGAAACCGATCCTAGCTCCCAGAAAGCTCACAAAGCAGCTGTGTGTGTGTGTCTACACCAGATGAGCTCTGTGCTTCCATATTGTTGTTTCTATATGAATTGTGGTATACACCGTACCTCTGTGGCCACCCCAAGCTGCCTCTGGGATTGCTTTAATAAGGCTCCTGTTTTTGCAATTGCTTTCGAGAGCTACAATAGCAGGGTGAATGCCAGCTAGAAAGTGGCCCTACTGTGCACAAGTTTGTGACAGAGGTAGCTTAAAAGGAATGGAGTGGACAATGAGTTGCTCACCAAAATCAAATGTAAAATATGTAATTTATTAAAAACCCTATGCCCTTCTATCAGAATTAGTAGCAAAGGTTCATGGGTAGTGATTGTCTTAGCAGTCAGGGGTAGATGTATGTATGCAGTGCTGGCTCTGCCACCACCCCGATTGTCCCTCATCCCCAGAAATGTCCAAGGTCAGCATTTCCCAAGGTCACCTCCCACGGGAGGGGGCTTTAGTATCACAGCGTGTGACCGGTAGCTGATAAGGAAATATTGGCATAGACTCTCGTGAAAGCAAACAAGACCGGCATATCTACCAAGGCAGTGTGTTTGTGAACATGCTAATCACTATCCAGGCAAACATCCCAAATGCTTGGCTGAGGATTAGACTCAGTCATCTGGTGGCTGTGATTTCTAAGGGAGGGTGGAACATGGTCATCCATCTTTCCAAGGATTTTGTGAATAAAGAGCTTCCAAACATTAGTTCTAGCACGATTATGTAGTGTTTTCTCCAGCCACACTTTATGATCTATGCCTTTTTTGGGTGGCAGTTGACAAACTCTTAGCTTTCTGGTCCTTCTGCCTGTGTTCTTCCACCTCAGGCCTAGTAAGTCCCTCTAGAACCTTCCATACTAGACAGTTATATATTTATAGGTATGTCTACCTAGTCAGGATAGCATTCCTGAAGTCATTATCTTTGAGAATTCTTAGGAGAGTCATGGAAATCTTTCTGAGGTGGCTTTCGCTAACATTAGCATGTGTGTGAGTGGCTTGGGGTCTCATCAAAACTCTGGCTTTAGTCTGTCAGTCCAGGGTAAGAGTCTGCATTCCCAGCCCTCATGCACATCTTTGGCTGATGTCCACTGACTATACTTTAAGAAGCAGGGATCTAGGAGACATTCCTGTGATACCCCCACTTTCATTTTGGAATTGGGCCTTTGATGATGTGTCTGTGTGCCCCTGAACCAAGTGGGAAATCTCACTTGCCGGCTATTCTCCCTAAAATTATTTCTGTAATAAAACTCTGGCTAACCACTTTTTGAAAAATAGGTATTATTACATTTTATGTGTTTGGGGGATGGGTGTATTGGGAATGTGACCTCAAGTGGAGGTCAAGTTGCAGCTTAACAGAGTTGACCCTCTCGGCAATCAAACTCAGGTCATAAGACTTGGAAGCAAGCCCCTTTGCCCACTGAGCTATCTCACTGAATTCTTCCCAACCCCCAGCGTTAGAAGGAAAACTGCGACAGGTTGTCGATCTGTTTTCAAAATGTTCCCAGAGACGTAAGAAAAAACTTAGTTGTAAATTGATCACAGTTACAGATTTTGTTCCCACATGCCCTCCCAACTCTAGAAAAATTGAAGGTCCCAGAATTCAGACATGCCCTTGAGAGGAGAGAGCAATGGCAGAGTTTTAAAAAGGAAAGCTGCCTAACTCTCTGAAGCCCAGGAGGGTAGAATTTCACAGACCACACGGGTTGTGATGCTTCCAGCCAAACAGACTGATTGAATTAGGCCTTTCTGCGTTGGGTTTCGTGCTGTTCTCTTCGGGATGGGAACATTGGAAGGGGACGCACATGACGTAACATAGTGGGGTCCTTTGAAAGCTGATTCATCAGATTGCCCATTTTAAATAAGGTTGAATGATTTGCTCAAAGAGAGACCCAAAATAACTGTACCACTCTCCTCCAAGTGAGAGGTCCACAGCTGTCTCCTGGTGCTGGCAGAAGCAAGCCTCCTGGAGTATGGGGCTGCAGCTTTCGAGGCCTCTAGAGTGGCATTTGAGACTCTGAACTGACACCCATCAACCAAGGAAGTTTTGTTTTAAATTCATTTAACATTTTGCTTTGGTTGTGAGAAAAAGTCTGACCCTGCAGCCCAGACTGATCTTGAACTTAGAGTAATCCTCCTGCCTCAGCCTCCAAAGTGCCAGTATGCCCAGGTTTTTTTGAGACAGCATCTCATGCAATCCAGGATAGCTCAAATATTCTACGTAACCGAGGAAGATTCTAAGCTGATTCTCCTGCCTCTACTTCCCAGTTTTGGAATGCCTATGTTACAGAATTGCATGTAGCAAGAGCGCTCACATATACATGGTTAATAAGAGTGGAAGAAACAATGTTTCTGGGATATGTTTGTGAAAGAAAATTGAAGTGGTGTAAATGCTTAGTTATTGGTGACAGAACCTACACTGAGACCGCAGAGATGCAGTCATTAAATTTGCAAATGTGGCGTGTGCTGTGAGTCCGTGGCACAAGTGACGTGGTGTGTAGTTACTTAGACATAATTGGCACACGCTTGCACTCGGAGTCACTGTGATGTGTTGTAGGACGGTTATTTCAGAAAGTCTTGAATTTTTTTATGCAATTCATTTTAGAGAGATACTAAATCTTCTTAGAAAATGAGAAAGAGGGGCCTTTTGCCTAGAAAAACAAGTGGGCCAATTAAGACCGACAATATAAATGGAGAAGATTATCAAGGGGAAATGAAGGCAAGTGCAGGGAAGCAGCTTGCTGGAAGGATAAGAAAGCAGTTCTCATCTCTAAGAGAAGTGCAGAAAACAGGAGAATGAATGTCACCACTGGGTTTTGGGTGATCCAGGCAAGAATCCATACCTTCACGCCCCTGTTGTGGGCTCTGGCTTGGACGAGTTCTGAAGATGATGAAAGCGTAGACTTCAGTGGGGCCTAGGATAAGTCGGGCTGTGAAATAGACGCTGTCCTGTGATGTGATTTCTCCTCACAGGAAAAGGCTTTAGGAGAGTTCGCAGAAGGGGGCAGAGAGATGGCTCAGCTGGTGAAGTGTTTGCAATACAAGCATGGAAACCTGAGTGATCCCAAGTTTCCATGTCTGCACTCAGTGACATGTGTCTCGTCAGCTGAGCTAAATCAGTCCTAGATGAGCCCAAAGCCCCAGTGACAAGAGCAGCTTTAAACAGCAAGGTGAATAGATGATAGTTAAAGACAATGACCAAGGTTGGCCTCTCTAGCCTCTACATGCATGCATAACTACATATCTATAATACATGTGTAACTCTCACAATACAGAGTCAGCAAGCAAGGTCTAGGAAAATCTACCAATGAGAATCTTCAGCTCAGGAGAGAATTTTAGAAAACTAAAATGTACAACTACATGAAATATGTGAAGCGCAAATTATAGGTAAAACTCAAGTTGAAATTTTTATCGCTTTTGAATTTTTATTCTGTTATTTATTCTAAGAAACAAAATAAATCTGTCATAGAAAGTAATTGGTTTTTAGTTCATGTATCTGTTTTTTTACAGATTTACCTTACGAGCCTCCAAGGAGATCAGCCTGGACCGGCCACAGCCAACCTAACCCTCAGTCCAAAGGTACAGGCTCAGTCCAGTCTTGATCTGCATATCCCAAGGCAGGGGTGACTACAGGCAGGATAAAATATAATCTCAAGAGTTGATCTGTGGTCTTTTCAACATGTAGAGGCCCCTTGCCCCTTCCATTCATGATAAAATACATGTAATCTTTAAGCATGACGAGTCTTTTTGTTTGAGATGTAACCTACTTTTATAACAAAAAGAAATGAACAGTAATTCTCATTGTGGACAAAGGCGGTTTCAGGAGATGTTTGCATACTGCTGAGCTAATTGCTGATTTCCTTTCCTGTGGCTCTGCCTGGCTTTATAGACTTCCCTGGCTTTACTCTTGCCTGGCGCTTTCCCCATTCACCGTGGCCCTTGTAAGCTAGCTCAAGTTTCTTTTTATTGTGTTTAGAAGCAATGGCTACATTAGATTGTTTAAATCATTGGAAACATTTTAGAATGTTTATATTTGATTTCATTAGAGGGGCGGTTTCTTCTTACCACAAATGCTTCTTGTAGAATAAGATTACCATCCTGACAGTTAATTGATTATAAAGTGAATGACATCAAAGATGTGCAGCCCAATCTGAATTGTTGCTAATTGTCTTTTTTTTAATTATTCTTGGATTTTTTCAGCTGCTCAGCCATCTCCCTCTGCAGTGCCCAAAACTGAAGACCAGCGTCCTCAGTTAGGTGTGTTTCAGAAACCATCTTGGGAACCCTAAAAATGGTTACAGGCACAGACAGGAGTTTCTAAAATGTGTCCCCTTTAAAATGAACTTCATAACAGTCATGTATGTAAAATGAGTTCTAGACCAGTAGCTTCTCAGTTGGAAGGATTTTACTAAAATCCTGAGATTTTACTAAAACTCCTCTAAAACCTTTAAGTTGAACACGGGTGAATCATTTGCTTTACATGAAGGCTGTGCCTTGGGGGGGACTGTGAATTCTGTTACTTTGACTGTTAGTGGTGTGCATCCTAATGTCAAGTCTGTCACATCTAAGGTGGAAAGACAGTGGGATGCTGACCTTGAACACTCTGGCCTGACACTTATGGCCTCAGGTCCAACTTTGCCCCATTAAGATCCTGGGTTGTATGGACTGTGGTTGGTAGTGGGAATATCAAACCTCAAGGATGCTTCCAGCAAGAAATTCTTCTGAGGTCCTGTGTGATACCTTACCTCGTGTGGGAGATAAAGGCAGGAATTTGGGGGAGGTAAGAACATTTTCACCTCTGTGCATAGTTCTGTCTGGCAGCCTGGCTTATCTTCTTCTACCATAGATCCTTACCAGATCCTGGGACCCACCAGTAGCCGCCTTGCTAACCCAGGTGAGTTGTCACTTGTGATCTGCTGTTCTACAGTTACTTTTGAATTTGGAGCCATTCCAGAAACTTGTACTGATGAGAAACTTCTCTAACTAGAGAAACTTGGCTTTCAGCTCTCATCTGACTGGACTATTTTACTTACATTCATAGAAAGAATGGATCAGGTTATAAATTAAGACTTTAGTTTAGCAAGGAAGATTATAACCTAATTGAATTTATAATGTTTCTCTGGGGTTAGTGCAACAAAGTAACAGCCTGAGTTCTGCTTAGTAACTTAGTAACTCTGTGTATTGGCTAGCGCTAGAGGCTGAAGGCCTGCAGGAAGAGGCTCCCGAGTTGTGAGGAAGGGGTCTGTTCTGGTGGTTTCTGGATGGGCAGCATCTCCCTGTGCTTTCTTTATTGTCATTACTCTCTATGTTCCAGACTTCCCTGTGTGTGAGTGTGTGTGTGTGTGTGTGTGTGTGTGTGTGTGTGTGTGTGTGTGTGTTTGCTCATGTATGTGGTAGTCAGAGGATAACCTTTGGTGTTAGGGTATCAATCCGTCCACAATCCATCTACAATACCACACTATCTACCCCTTCTGCTTTAAAAGACAGGCTCTCTCATGCCTGGAATTCTGCAAGCAGGCTAGGCCAGCTGTCCAGTGAGCCCTGGGGATCTAACCCGTCTCTGCCTCATGGCAAGATACGGTGGTTGGCTTTTTGAATTCTTGGTTTTGAAGATCAGACTCAGTCATCTCAGACTTTTCCAGTCACACTGGAATACAGGCTTCTTTGGTGGGCCCAGTCTGTTTTGATCGCCTCTGTGAAATGCTTGTCTCTAAAACAAGGATCACTAGGAGCTACTGGGGATTTGGCTTTCAGTGTATGAATTTTAAGGGACAGGTTCCAACCTATTACCAGGGAGATTCAATAACTGGTGTTTTAAAGGGATAATCTAATGGCCATCAGAGTCCAATTGTGGTCATCCATGATGATGTGTTTCTGAATCAGATGCAGGGAGAAACAGGCTCTTCATACATACCTGGCCGTGACCCTACTTCACCTGTCCAAACAGGTCGGTGGGCGCCAGCAAGCTTGCCCTGTTTGTTAGCATTCAGATCAGAACCAGCTGCGCTGGCAGGAATTCCAGAGTGCTGTGGCATCTGCTTCATATTCTCAGCTGTAAATTCGATGCCAAGATGTCATAGCCACGCTGTATGTACAGACTGGAATTTCTGTTTCACAAACCCCAAGCCAAACAGGGCTTGGAAAACACAAAAATTCAGATGCTCTCATCGTGTACATCCCCACGAGAGAATCCATACTCTGAGAACGTGAAATACCATCATTGTTGAGCAACCGAGCCTGCCATGAAATTGTGATTATTGCTGATTAATTCAGTAAACATGTTCTGAGCAGCCCTGCAAATGGGGAGACTTGTTTTTCGATATCATTTTAGCCCAGTGCATACATTGGGTACCAGCACCTTGTTTGCTTATCAGTTCATCTCCAGGGTGACAGATACAGTTCACCCCAGGCTCTGTGACCTAGTAGAGAGAAGGGCACAGGCAGACACAATGCTCCATAGCCCATGGAGTCATTCAGTGGCAGGACTTCCAAGGATTCCCCACTTGTGCTCCTCTCAGCCGCTCATGTGTAACCGTGTGGTTGCTGCTCTTATGCCCATCATGGCTACAAGACTATGGAGAGCATCCCGTGCACGGAGTGCTCACTGTGTGGTTGCAAGGACTGAGTTTGAATCCCCAACACAGATATGTAGGACGAATGTGTATTTCTAGTCCTCCTGTTGCAAGAGGGGAGGCAGAGCTGGGAGAATCCCTAAGAGCTCACTGGGACAGCTTGGCATATACAGCTGTGAAGAACAGAGGCCTCAGACAAGGTGCAAAGCCAGATGGACACCCAATGTCATTTCTCTCATTTCCACAGGTGTGTATGCACATGTGCACATGTGAACGCGTGCGCGCTCACACACACACACACACACACACACACACACACACACACACACGAAGATTTTGCATGGCTGCTTTTGGTGGTGGTGATGATGATAACTAGGCTTTGGAAAGGCTTGTCTGACAGCACCGTTCAGATTAGATTAGAAAGACACACTTGGAGGCTCGAGGCTCCGGGAACACCAGTCTTTGCCGGGAAATAGCAAGCTGGAAGCTCACACTCCATGCAGCGCCCACTCACAGGGCATGTTTACGCCTAAGGTTTCCGCCAGACTTTGTATGGCCCAGAACATTGTTATTTCCGTCCTATAGAAGAGGAGTCAGGGGCCCTGAGGTGTCAAGGAATTTTCCCTGGGTCACACTCACATGGAAAGGAGGCTCAATCTGGGACCTGATTTTGAAGTCTGATTTTGCTTTCCTTTTCTATGCTTCTGGCAGAGAAGTTTGAAGGGAGAAGGGAAGCTTGGAGAAACGTGAGCTTTGGGCACTTTTATTTAGTTGTACAGCTGTTGAGGTTGGAGGATGAGCCTGAGGAAGAGGAGGAAGAGGAGGAAGAGGATAATAAGGCTTAAGAACAAGAAGAGGAAGAAAAGGAAGGAAGGAAATCAGAAAGCTGCTTTAGGGAAACTAGAACTCACTGGGAGAGAATTAATGGGCTGGTGCTACATATCAGTAGATCGATGAACAATTCACTAATTGTAAGCTTTTGTTCACCAAATACTGGAGCCTCTAGTTTCATAAAACAAGCACTAAAAACCGTAAACAGCCACATAGGTCCGGATACAGTAACATCGTGGGTCTTCTATACTCTGCTCTCATGTCTACATAACTCTCCCAGACTAAAACAAAGTAAAGACACTGGAGAATTGAAATGTACCTTGGACAAACGTATACATACGTGTGTGTGTGTGTGTGTGTGTGTATGTGTGTGTTTGCATGTGTGTGTGTGTGTTTGTGTGTGTGCATCTATGTGTGTGTGAATGTGTGTGTGTTTGTGTGTGTGTGTGTGTGCATGTGTGTGTAAAGGGAATGCATTATTGGGTTTTTTTTTTCTGAGCATCATGTGGAACCTTCTTCAAAATATTTTCTTCCCTTTTTAATGAAAGGACTTTTATTATACAATATGATTTTTTCAAAAAGCCTGTAAGCATATGTGTCCTGTGAGTTCATGGGCACCATGATTATATGTAGGCACCCTTAAAAGCCAGAAGAGGATGTTGGGTCTCCTTGAACTGGAGTTATAGGTGGCTGTGAGCTGTTCCAGCATGGCTAAGGGAAGACCAGCCAATTCCTTTAACTACTGAGTTATTTATCACACACATGCCCTTCATATGCATGCACAAGCTGATGTCAGCATGGGGACCTCCCCACATCTCCACCCCAAATGTGCATCTGATGTGTTCTTTGAACACTTGCCTCTCCTGCTGAGAAAGGTGTGCCCTGGCATCCATACCTCTTGAATCAGTGAGGAGCCACCAGCCCCTCTACATTCCATCAGAATGGCTGATAACTGAGTTCCTGGGATGGACTCCAAGTTCCTTCCTGTGGAACAGTTTCTCTTGAGTTCTGTCCAGTGGCCAGGCATTCTGTAAGATGATGCATCCAGCTCCTTGCGAAGGGACAGAGCCATTTCAGAGAAGATTTGTCAGTTGTTAGGGCATGAAAACCTGTTCCATTCAGGCAAGTGCCCAGCAACTTGTAAGCCCAAGAGAGAACAGCCTAGGAAGGACCAGCAGGCTGGGGAGGCATCTGTAGGCACAAGGCTTGAGTACTGGTCTATGTCGGACAAAGAGTATTGGCCTGGAGTTTGACCTCTGCTGACTTTGGCATAAAAGTCCATCCTATCCCACACTTAGAGTGTTTTCTAAGCACTCCAGTGAGTTAAACATGATTTACCAAGGATTAAACACACTGTCACATGTGAGCATTGACAGTAGTGTCTAGCCCCAGTGAGCTTTGGAATGAATGTCCAATCTTGAAAACAAGCCCAACACAAGTTTCTGCCTGGCCAGTGTGGTAGTTCTGGATAGTCAATTGCTTTTGGTTACTTCCTGCCTGTCAGTGAGAAAGACTGACTCTGGAAATACAGACGAGCCACTGTGCCTACCTGGTATCTACATGGCTTCTGTGTATCTAAACTCCAGTCCTCATGTTTGTATAGGACGAGCTCAAAACCCTGAGCTGTCCCCCAGCTACAATCTTGTCTTTTCTTACTGGTTTGGCTGGTGAGTGACCCCCTGAGCCCTCAGTATACTTGTGTCAGGGTTCTACTCTGTATTCACAATGCGCCCCATCACACCATGAATGTTACCGTCCGGGCGGTCATGGCAATTTAATAAATTGCCTTTGAATTGTTGGTAGACAGTAGTTCTTTTAACTTACCTGGTGATGAGTTCTCAGTACCCCTACCCTCAGTACCCTTGAGAATTCTTGCTCAGTGAGGACGTGTGTGGCCTAAATGATTTAGAGATTGACCAACTGCTTGCTGCTGTTTATAGTGTTTACCTAAGCATTTGTTGGTTTTTACAGCTAGTTTCAATTTTTTACAGCTACTTTCCATTTTCACGTTCGCAGGCCAATGGAGTTTGCTTCTAGAGATCTTCTGGGGAGGCTTGGCAGGCTTGTCCTCAGCCCTGAGCCCTATGTCTCCCTAGCTAATAAGTAAAGTAAAACAGCCTAGGGCAACATGAGCTCATCTGTCCTCCATGCTTTGAGCTCCCTGCCATGTATGTAGGGATTGCATGTTTTCTGGCTCTTCAGAAGCAAGGGAGACAGGAGATGCTCTCTCCCTGCCCCCCACCTCCCTCCTACACATTCTCATAAGGGAAGTGGCTGAGGGAGAGATTCCCAAAGATGATGCCAATGTTTGAACAGATACCAAGTGTTATTTGTTCTGTGTATTTGTACGAAATCTGTAGGGTGGCTCTCTCGCTATGGGAGGAAGTTGACACTAAATATTTATTTTCCAGCAACTGTCCATGTTTGGAGTGAGGCATATGTTAGACTGTTAAATCCAAAACCCACAGCTTCTCCTATTCCCAGGTCATCTGTGGAATTCTTTTCTCAAGTTTTAATCCTCTGGTTACAATATATATACCAAAACCATATGGCTCTCTCATTCTGTCCTTTCTGTTTCCCAATGCATATTAATGAGATGTGGGAGGCAGCAGCCCTCGATTGAGAATGGTTCGTATGCGTAGCTCTGTAACAGCGTAGGCTGCCATTCCGACAAGCTACAAGCTGTTAATACATCACAAATGTGTCGCTTGACTGAAAACAACCCTTTCCCTAACATCGTCAGAAGAGGCTGACCTTTCTCACGGTGCTGTTAGATACACAGACATACGTTTCCATGTAGCCCACATAGGAACAAGGACTGGGCAGTGTACAGGGCGGGGGCTGGTGGAAAGGGTCAGATCAAGTGAATTCACAGCTGAGTTTTACATTCCATCAATTCCCTGAATGAGTGACAGTCCAAGTTAATCTGATCATTGATCATATCCATCATATTACTTATGATAACATAAAAGATAATCTTTCTGGTAATGAGGCCAAGGCAGGGTCCCTGGAGTCTTGGAAGAGAGATTTGCCTCCCACTCACTTTAAAACTAAAATACATGCCGCATGACTTTGTTCCTCCTAGTACCCAACATAACTATCACTCAGGGCACAAACACTAGACAGAATTGGAGTGTTCTGTAGTTCCCTCTGTCCATCTGGCCTGTAGTATCTAGGTGTGGATGTATGCTTGTCCATCCGACAGTAGCTTTCTGGAGAAGTGGGAAGGCAGGAGACAAAGCAGAGCAGTGCAGGAGAGACCTGGTGCAGAGCCCACCTATTCCCTGTACAAACCCAAGATCCCCTGGAGCTGTGTAACATGGCGGCTAGAATGATATGCTCAGACTTCTCTGACGGAGAAGACGTGAAGGTCAGAGACATGGTTTAGTCGGTGAGGGCCAGAGACACGGTTTAGTCAGTGAGAGTCAGAGACATGGTTCAGTCAGTGAGGGCCAGAGACATGATTCAGTCGGTCAGGTGCTTGTGTTACAAACATGAGCAAACAAACAGAACAAACAAAAGAACAAATACAAAGACCTCAGTGTGGTTGTGAACAGTGATAGACCCAGTGGTGTGGGTATGCAGGCAGAGGGATCTCTGTGCTCAGGGACCAGGCAGCCTAGGCATGGTAAACTCCAAGCCATCAAGACAGCCTGTCTTAAAAAGCGAGGTGGGCAACATAACCAAATGTCTATCTTACCTTTATATGCATACACACACACACCCATAGACGAACAAGTATATGCATATACACAGGCACATATATCCATACATCTACACACATGAACAATCATGCACGTGTACTCAGACACATACATACACTCACACACATGCACACAAACAAGTATATACATGTATACACATACAAGCACATATATCCACACCCACACATCAACACACATGAACAAGCACACGCATGTGTACACAGACACAAGCATGGGTGCTGGCACACACACACACACACACACTCACTGCTCATTCTGACCGAGCCAGAGTCTCTTTAATTCCAAAGAGTTCCACCGTAGCCTGTTGTCTTTTAGAAACACTGAGGTACACGGGTCTTGGTCCTGGTGCATTTGGCCCAGGACTGGGAATGGGTGATCTTAGTTTGAAACACAGCCAGTTCTTTTTCCAAACTTCCTCATTTGGAGCGGGTCAATTCTGTCCTAGGAAAAGTTCTGACAGAATTGCCATCTGAGCACACGCCAGATCTTATGTTAGGAATAACAGTGTTTACTTCCACTCTCTATTTGCTTTTCCATAAACTCGTAGGTGTTCATTTCCTAAATCTGACTTTCGTTATTTTGTTTTACCCAGCCAATATAAATGGTGGCAGACCATTATTACCATCCACAGAATGGCCTTTTTCCGCCTCATAAAATGGGAAAAAGTGGATCATTCATTCCCCTGAAAACAGCATGACCTGGGAGCTCTTGGAAGGATTCCAAAGTAGAAGGAATCCTGCTGAACTTTGCCCTGTGTGTGTTCTCCATGCACACGTGTGTGTGTGTGTGTGTGTGTGTGTGTGTGTGTGTGTGTGTGTGCATGGAGAACTTGGGTCTGTGAGGCTGGTGTGAGAATGATCAGGGACTGGCATACAAGGTCCAGTATCCTGGAAGTGGAGGCAGAGATAAGGACACCCAAGTGATGGCTCCTTAAGTGTCCGTTCTCAGGAGGAAGCAGCACTGGGCAGGAGGGATACTGAGCAGCCTCTCAGACTTCTTGAAGCTGAACCATCATGTGCCAGCCTGGTTCCTAAGCATCTATGTGGCACAAGCGGCATTCAGAATCAGCCTGTCCTGTAGTCTCCTGCATCAGTGTGGTCTGGAATATCTGGGTATGGAGCATTTCCTGTTCAGTAAAGGTTTGCTCTCTAGATAAGTGAGGAGCCGAGTCCAAAGTAGCAACAGCACAGAGGCAGACATAAGGGCTGGGTTGGGGGAACAGACATGGTTAGGAGGTCCACCACTGAGGAGTGAACCTCCTGACCCTGATCCTCACTGGCTTTGTGTCCCTCCTGATCATTAGGTAGTGGCCAGATCCAGCTGTGGCAGTTCCTGCTCGAACTCCTGTCTGACAGCTCCAACTCCACCTGCATCACCTGGGAAGGCACCAACGGGGAGTTCAAGATGACAGACCCAGACGAGGTGGCTCGGCGCTGGGGAGAGCGAAAGAGCAAGCCCAACATGAACTATGATAAACTCAGCCGCGCCCTCCGCTACTACTACGACAAAAACATCATGACCAAGGTGCATGGGAAGCGATACGCCTACAAGTTTGACTTCCACGGGATCGCCCAGGCCCTGCAGCCCCACCCCCCTGAGTCATCCCTGTACAAGTACCCCTCCGACCTGCCGTACATGGGCTCCTATCATGCCCACCCCCAGAAGATGAACTTCGTGGCTCCCCACCCTCCAGCCCTCCCAGTCACCTCTTCCAGTTTCTTTGCTAGCCCGAACCCATACTGGAATTCACCAACTGGGGGCATCTACCCGAACACTAGGCTCCCAGCCGGCCATATGCCCTCTCACCTGGGCACCTACTACTAGAGACCAGATGGAGGCCTTTCCCAACAGTGTACAATCGCCTAGCAGTCGCCACAAACTCAGAGAACACAAATCAAAAGTGCCTCGTGAGGAATGGAAATGGTTGACCAGAGCTGGGGAAGGAAGCCAGGGAAAGAAAACCAAAGACTCGCAGGGGAGGGTGGGCACCCCCCAAGTATTACTACAGAAATAGAAGAGGCTCAAAATAGACTGTACGTGGACATATAACCTGTGGTCCACCCTCGTCAAAGACATTGTGTGTAGAGAAGCATGACCCATGAGAACAACTCCCCAAGGAAGTGGCCTTAAGTAGTGTACAAACTGTAGAGTGCGGGACTTTGCCTGTACCTACCAGGATTCAGTGAAAGCAATAGAACAGTATCAGTCTTGGCCTAACACACCATGTATGATGTCATCTGAAGGGAAACTACCTGTGTTTAAAAACAGAGACCATATCAAAACCAAAGAAGACATAAATAAATAAATAAATAAATAAATAAATAAATAAATATGGCGGCCCCTCCACAGACCACATTGGCTGTGGACTTTCTTGGCTGGCATTTGCTGTTTTCGTTGAAATCAGATTCGTTCCATTTGATAGAGAGCTGCCAGCTCTGTCAAACTGTGAAGCTGACCCAGGGACTCGTCTCCTTTTCAGTATTATGGGAAATGTGAGCCATGTGGTGGGCGGGGGATGTGTATGTTGTTGTGAGTATGGGATTATAGAAAAGAGACTGAAATGGAAGAAGAGGTAAAGGAGGAGGGGTTGAGGGAGGGAGTAGAGGAGGAAGAGGAGAGGAAGAGGGAGAAGAAGAGGAGGGAGAAGAGGAATGGGTAAGGAGAGGAGAGGAAGAAGAGGGAGAGGTAAGAAGAGGGAGAAGAGGAGGAAGAGGAGGAGAGGAAGAGGAGGAACAAGAGTAAAGGAATAGAAGGTAGCTGCTCAAGCCACCACAGCTGAATATAGGACATCTTGGGACCAAAGAGCATGAGTCAAGAGAGATGTTTGATACTGTCAGTGTTACAAGGACACAGATTTGTGGAGGACTGGGAGCAATTGTATTCAGAACCAAAAATATGTCTCTTTGTGAAAAGGAAATCATAACTGGAATTGTCCAATATTTTTTAAAAAATCAGAACCTCAGCATTTGGTGGAAGCTTCGTCCTTCACAGGGGCCATTGAGAGGTGACCTTGATAGCCACCATGGTCAGAGACCACACAGGCATTGTGGGTAGGTGGGCTCCAGTTTTCCTTAATGAGTCGCGAACGCTGTGCGTTCGTCAGAACGAAGTCTACAAGTCAATGGTTTTTTTCTTTTTATATAATAATTATATAACTTATGCATTTATACACTACGAGTTGACCTCGGCCAGCCAAAGACACACACCACACACACACAAAAGAGACAATCAAACATATGATGTGGCCTTGAATTTTAACTCTGTAATGCTTAATGTTTACAATATGAAGTTACTAGTTCTTAGAATGCAGAATGTACGTTAATAAAAATGAGCTTGGCCTCTCATGGCAAACCAGAATGGGAGTGGTCTCCGTTTGTGGGCGTGGTCTCCATCTGTGGGCATGGTCTCCATTTGTGCTTCTTTGCTGATGAACAGTTAGTTGCCTAGCAGAAACTTCGCTGACTCTTAGGGGTTTGTGTTACAATCTTTGTTTGTCCAAGAATGTGGACAGATGAGAGTCATACAGATGGGGCGTTACGCAAGCACACAAGTAGCATGGACCTTCTGACTTCCACGAGCTCTCTCTCATTTTCAAGCAATACAGAAAGAGCACAGGTTTCACCCAAGGGCCTCCATGATTGCTCCAAGCAGGTAAAGAGGCCTCTACAGCTGAGGCTGTCACTGAGGAATTCCATTCTGCACTGGCCACTAGTCACCCAGCTTATTGTCACGATCATGAGATTCTTATTGAGCGATGAACAAGCCATTGTTAAGCCAGATTTTGTCATCATCGGTACATCAGTCATGGAGAGTTGCAGTTTCTTGTTACAAAGCATCAGGGGAGGGTCAGGAGGTGGCTCCCTGACTACAGCTCTTGCTTGCAAGCATGAGGACCTGAGATTGATGGCAAGAAGCTTTGCAGGGTGTGGTGGCCCACCCTTGAAATACCATCTGCGTCGAGATGGAAGATACATGGATCCCTAGAACTCGCTGGCCAGCTAGCCTAGCTTGCTTTGTGAGGTTCCAGGCCAATGGGAGACCCTGTCTCCAAAAACTGTGGAAGGTACTTGAAGACTAACAACCAAGGTTATTTACTCTATGACCCCTTTGTGCACACACACGTAGACATGTGTGCACTCACACAATTACATGCACACACACATACACATGTATGCACACATGTGCACCTCCCCCCCCCACACACACACAGTAAAGCCCTGAGGAGTAGCTTTTGAGGATATCACTTGGCTCCTTATTCTGAGGACTCTCCAGCTACACTGACTCTCTGACCTTACCCTCTCAGTCCTGGGCTGACATTCCCAGCTCTCCTTCACACTCACTGTATTGTCTATACATCAATTTCTCTGGACATCTCTTGTCTTCTTCATGTCACAAAGATCACCCACCTGGCCCAGGGTGCTATGGTAGTGTGGCCCAAGCCACCTGCCAGGAGCAGCAGGCCCAGGCCCAGGCCGAGGCCCCGTCTAAGCCTGAGTCAGTTTTTAAATGGGCTGTTTCATGTCATAGCAGTTTCAGGACTCCATTTGCACTTTGTAATCTCTTGGCTGTGACTCAGTACACTCGCCAACATCCTGCACTGTGCATTTTGGCAATGGTCTGGGAACTCGGCAGGGTGTGATTACCAAGGCTTCAGACGCCCTCATTGCAGGATAGAGAGGAGTCCAGATGTTAGTCATTCTGCAGCAGCTGGGGAAAGGCCGGTAGATGGCCTGCATCTCCTTAGGAGAAAAGACCACAGAGGGCCAGTGTTGGCTGCTAGGGCAGGGATGGGTGAGCCATGTGGTCCTGGGGGAGGAGCCACATGGTCCTGGGATGGGGGAGCCACATGGTCCTGGGGTTGGGGGGAAGAGGTGAGAGATTTAGTTTTGCAGTGCAGAGTTGGGTGCGCCTACGTTCTTTGTGTAACGTACAAGTACAAATTCATTTGGGTTATCACTCAATTCCCTTCCCCCACCTTTGAGACCCCACTGTTAGTGAAATTATAGAAGCAAGCCCAGTCGTTAGATTCAATCTTAACAGATGTTCTCAGTTAGGTCCCACACAGCCCTCTTCTCCGTCGCCTGCACACTTGGGTTATTAGCAAGCCCCAGGAGTCGCCTAAGCAACTATTCGATTTTTGAAATTACACAGTAAGTAGTACTGGTTTTCTGGAATAGGTGAGTCTTCAACCAACTTGAACTAATGGTCAAAGTTAAGGTCTGTGTCTGTGCTAATCAGTCTCCAAGGCCTTCTGTGGGGCTTTGGTATGCCCTCCTCCCCTCACTGTCTCTCCCTCTCCTTTGGTGTGTCCCTTGCATGAATGCCATCTCCTGACAAGACATGTCATCAAGGATCTTTGGGACTCTGTACTGGATGCAATCCCCAGCCTCAGTCACGACTTGACCCTCACTTCACCCCACTGTTGCATATTGGAAGGTTCCAGATGACATCTTGTCGGGATCTATGTCCCTCCGAGTACCCCTCTGAATGGTTGGTGTTGACTTGCCCACCCTTGGAAGCCAGATCCCGAACAGCTTGGCTCCGAGGGTAGGTGCTGTGTGCATGGCGGAGTTCTGCATGCTGGGGAGGGAACTGAAACCACAGCAGAGCTGAGGCCAAGCTAAGTGCTGCAGCTGTGCAAAGAGCAAGGTACGTTCTGTAAATACCAGGTTAGAGAAATACCACAGACTGTAAGTACAGCTGGCTGGCAGAAACTGGTCACTGGGGTTGGGGTTATAGTCACTTCTGGCTGCCATGTCATTGTGATGGAGACACTTTCTTGGCCACCCCTACCCCAGGATAGACTGAAGTCATAAAACCCAGTCCCTCCTCCCTTAAGCTGATTCTGTCAGGTGGAGGTGTAGCTTGGTGGTAGGACACTGGCCCAGCATGTACAGGCTCTAGGTTCTGCACAAGACTCACAGGTAGGTCAGACATGTGCTGGGATTCCACTCTAACACAAACACCTAGATGTGGGACTGGAAAGCATCACGTGGACAGGCTGTGGAAGCAGAGATTCTGGCAAAAACTAGAGCCAGCAGGGAAGGATCCACATACAGACCAGGCACAACCTTGACTTCGAGTTTTTTTATGTATTTATTTGTATTTTATGTATATGGGTGTTTGCCTGCATATGTGTGTGTGTGTACCATGTGAGCAGTTCCTGTGACGGCTGGAAGAGGATTTTCAATCTCCTGGATCTGGAGACAGTTGTTAGAGACTGTGTGAGTAGGAACTGAACCTGGGCCCTCAGCGAGGGCAGTGAGCGCTCGTATCCTAAGGTCACATCTCTCTACCTCTTCTCCTAATTAGTTTTAACTGTCACCTTGACACTGTCTAGAGTCCCCTGAGAGTCTATGTTAAAGGACTGCCCAGATCAAATTAGCCCGTGGGTGTGTCTGTGAGAGGCCGCTTGATTGTTAGTTGACACAGGAGGACTCCGACCACTGCTGGTATCACCGTTCCTGGCCGGGTGGTCCCAGCCTGTGTAAGAAAGCCAGCTAAGCACGAACCTACAAGCAAGGTAGCAGGCAGCCTCTTCCACAGATTCTGCTCAACTTTAGCTATGAGCGAGTTCCCTGGTTGAAGCACATTAAGTAACAAGTGGTCCCAGCTTCCGGTTCCTGCCTTGACTTCCTGCCCTGACTTTCCTGGATAATGATGAATTGCTCTGGAGTGTAAGTTAGGTAAGGCCTTTCCTCCACAAGCTGCACTTGGTGAGAGCATTTTACCAGAGCCACAGAAGGGATGTTAAACATGTGTTGTCTAATTATGCCTTCCAGCTATTCCTATGAAACTTGTTTTAATGCTTATTGTATTTGCTCTGTTTTTAAGAATTTTATGAGTAGTGTATTTGCTCAGTTTCCACTCTTTCCTCTGTCCCAACTCACCCACCACACAGAGACACACACACAGATATACAGACACACAGACACACATACAGACACACACAGAGACAGACACACACAGACAGACACACACATAGACACACAGACAGACACATACATACACACAGACACACACACATACACATATATACACACAGACACATACAAACACAGACACATACATAAACACACAAAGACACACAGAGACACAGAGACACAGACACACATATACATACAGAGACACAGACACACACAGAGACACAAACACATACACACACACACACACACACAAGTGCACACTGGTGAGTCCAATTAGTTTTGTTCATATGTACACATGTTTAAGGCTGTCTGCTTGGTCACTAGAGAAGTCGAGTCTCCCCCTCTCTCAGCCACCATTAACTGCCTGTAGCTGTTCACCTAGAGGTGGGGTCTTGTAAGCTTTGCCCCATCCATGTTGGATGTCCACAGGTATGGTCACTGTGTATGTCTTGTTTAGGCAGCCGTATTGGTGAGACTTCATAGGTGCAGCGTCCCTGTGGTATTTAGAAGACACTACCTCACAGCAGACAGTCTGGTCATTTGTCTCTCACATTCTGCCCCCTCTTCCTCCGCAGTCCCTGAGCTGTTGTGTTATAGACATAAGTTCGGGTGGAGTAGGGAACACAGTCAGTTTTTCCTCCGCATTTTGACTCATTTTAGGCATCTATGGGTGGCCTTCCATGGGGCAGATATTTAAAACTGCTTTACAGGTTAAGCCCTTTATCTGGATCTCCCAAGGTCAGAGACAACCTATTGTAATTTGCCATCCAACTTCCACGTCCCTTCTGTGCTTCCCACACACGGAGCCTAAAAGCCACTGTGAAGGTCATCTTAGGAGTGAGATCACAGGTGTCAACCACCCTCTGGGCTGGCACAATTCTCGACAGTAGTAACTTGTGTGCATGGCTGAACCAGAAGGCTTAGTGAGATATTAGAGGCTTTGGGATGTTCCCAGGTGTGTGCTCCTGTGGTTCTTTGTGCAGCCGTCCTAAACCAGATCTGCTGATTGATGTGAAGAATGGCCCTGCCTGTTCAGAGATGCAGGGCCCAGGTAAAGGACAGAAGCAGCCTGTTTATAGGACCACTGAACCCTCTCCCTCATAGCAGAAAGCCTGCCTGCCTCCGGAGACACCCATGCATAACCTCAACCGTGCTGTGTGAGGGCATGTGAGAGGGATTGTCAGTCACAGCCTGCTCAACATTAGATACGGCTCAGCTAAGAGTGTCAGCCTGCCTCAGGGACTCCCAGCCCTTCTGCAGACTAACCGTTTCCACCTCCTAGTTGGCGGAGGAGGCTGACTGAGAGCCAGGGCATGCTTCCTATGAGGGCTCCAGAGGTGGAGAGTAAGAGAGGAAGGGTGCAGGTCAGAGGTTGTGTCCGGTATCTTGACTAGCAAGCTGTGAGAGGTTGACAACTTTGGGATTGTTGTATAAGGTGTGTATGTGCATGTGTGCATATGCACATGCATGTGCTCATGTGTGTGTATGCATGGGTGTGTGCACTTGTGTGTTCAGGTGCACGTGGAAACCAGATGTTGATGTCAAGATGTCTGTCTCAATCTCCTCTCACCTTAACTTTTAAGACAGCTTATTCACTAAACCTTTTTTGGCTTGATTAGCTAACCAGCATGCCCCAGGATACCCTTGTCTCTGTTTCCTCAGCATGTCCTAAGATGGGCCCACCTCTGTTTACCCAGCATGCCTCAGGTGCCTCTGCTTTCCCAGCATGCCCCAGGATCGGCCCTTCTCTGCTTCCCCAGCATGCCCCAGGCCCCCAACCCCACCCTGGCCTCTGCTTCTCTTACCTTGAATTACAGATACTCTCCTCCGTGCCCAGCATTTCTACATGGCTGCTGGGAGTATGAACTCAGGTCTTATGCCTGTATAGAAGACTTTTTAGCCATCGAGTCACGTCTTTGGCCCTGATACAAACAAATTTTAGGTAAGTTTAATTAATTTCTTTCTTTCTTGGAAGGGCTACAAGTGGAAAGGTTGGAGGTGAGTGGGCGGTAACTTCTAAGCTTTTTCCTGTTAAGGATAAAGGAAGAAGAGAAAGTAAGGTGTCCGCTCCTTTCCTGTGGTTCCAGGCTCTGGTGGTTATGCTGTGGTTCTTGGTCCTGGTTGCAGGCTGTGGTTTCAGGACATGGCTCTTAGACCACAACTCCAGGCCATAGTTCCAGACCAAGGCTGCAGGCCATGCCACGGGTTCTCAGGCTGTAGGATCAGGTCAGGGATTTGAAGTTACTACATTAAAATGGGTTTGGGTACCATGGGAAAGGCTGATCTCCAGTCTAAGGAATACATGAATGAATGAAGATTCCAGGCCCAGAAGGAACTTCTTGATGGATATCATTTCCCTCCTCTGAACTTTAAGACCAGTTTTTGCTGTTTTGTGTGTGTTTGTGTGTGTGTGTGTGTGTGTGTGTGTGTGTGTGTGTGTGTGTGTATGTGTGTGTGTATAACAGAGATATGGGCAAAACATGCATACATGAGCCTTTTAATTTAACTTGCACAGTAACATTATAAAACATTCTCATCTCTTATCTTTTATGTGTGAACTTAAAGCTCTGAGATGTTGTTAGAAAATCAGTCTACCTCACTTGAGCACCTTCCAGGCTTCAGAATTCTGACAGCCTCCCTAAGCCAGCCTGGGAGTGTCTTCCCAGGCTGTCAGGCTCAGTGCACTCCCATGTCTTGGAATTCTGATCAGAAGCCTGCCTGGTGGTAGTTATCAACAGGAAACGAAGCACAACCCTCCCATTTCCCATCCCATCCTCCAGTCTTAGCATGGGACAGTGGCTGGCTGGTGGTGCCTCTGATACAGAGCACAGAGCACACTCGTTAAAAGCAGGGGGCTCCAACAGTACCAGCTGCTGGTGCCCAACATTAGTAAAGAGACTCTCGCACACATGGGCTGTGTTCACTTGGTGTCTTCACCGATCTACATTTTGCTGTCAGAGGTGGAGGCCAGCTCACACTGGGAAGTACCTGCCTCCAGGTCCGTATTCACTATCAACTCCAGAGTCAGACAGACAAATGGACAAATATGGCTACAGTAGGAGAACATGGTTCACCTGTCGCAGTGGGATGATAACATTGCAGCCCTCATTGTTATGTTTAGTCAGACACAGGGCAGAAAACAGATTCCCAGACAGAGACCAGAATAGGTATTTCAGGGTAGGTCTCATCTCCTCCCGTGTGAGAGAGCCAGCATGAGCGCCGTAAGAACCTTCCCTGTGGAAACATGGCAAATGAGGAGTAACAGTTCCTTATATGACAATGGACTCATCTAGGGTCAGCTGATTTTAACAGTCTCCTTGCTCTCACCACAGTCTGCCTCTGTATTTTTGACGGGCCCAGTCATGAGGCACTTAAAAAGAGAGGGTAAGGTGGAGCATGAAGCTGGACTTCTGTGATCCCAGCAGTTGAGAGGCAGAGGTAGGAGGGTCAGGAATTCAAGCTTAGCCTCAGCTAAATAGTGAGTTCAAGGATGCCCTGGGTGTCTAAGCTTCATTGCCATCTCTGTGAGTAAATACTCAGATGGAAGCCTCATCATGGCAGGGAAACCGAGGAAGGGACTTAAGGTAGCTAACCACACCCCATCCACAGAGCACAGAGAAATGAACCAATGCACACATCCCTGATCTCAGCTGATTTTTTTTTATTCTTATCAAAAGTCTGGACTGAAACCTAGGGAATGGTTCCACCAGTAGTGGCCTGGATCTTCCCACATTAAGACAGTCCTATACAGATAACGCTTATAGGCCTATCTGATCCAGACAATCCCTCAAGTGGCCTTCTCCTCCTAGGTGATTTTAGATTGTGTCAAGTCAATTAAAACCAACCACCACAACTCCATCCCCTGTCAACTTGACTCACAAACACATCGCTTTAAAGAGATAACCTCCTTTCACGTCCCCAAGGTCTGTTATCTTGTAATGTAAAATACAGTCTAACTTTTAAAAGGCTCCTCTGGTCTTTATAAGTCCTAATACTTTGAAGTCCATGGTCTCTTCATTGTAAACTATAAAATCAAAACCAAGGTGTACAGTCATAACCTGCCATGGTACTGAGGAAACATTATTCCCAAAGGGAAGAACTGTGGCTTAGGAACAGTGAAACTAAAGCAAACCCAAAGCTCAGTAGCGTGGATACCAAACCCTGCAGCTCTATGCCCAGCGGTGGGAGCTTCTGGCAGTGGGAGCTTCCGGCAGTGGGAGCTTGCAGTGTGTACCTCTTGGGCTTTGGTGGCTCCATTCCCACAGCAGCTTCCTTAATAGATATTCCTAGATCTTGACAGTTCCAGGGTCCACTGCAATGGAGGCTTCATACAGCAGCCTCACAGGGCACAGGGACTCCAGCGTGCCACACAGTGCCCAGCCTCAGCTGTTCTCCATGGCACTCAGTCTTGTATCTTTGCCTTCAGAACCAGTACAATGCAGAGTTCTGCCAGGTTCTGCTGCCCCCTTGGACCACACATTCCCAGGCAGTTGCTTTTGAGGAACAAGGAGCTCCTTCAATTTAGGCGTTCCTTAATGAATTCAAATATCCACAGGGTGTAGTTTCTGATGAGTGGGGTCTTACCCCCAGAGAGCCTTCCTATTGTTCCAAGACTGTACTGGGGTTTTCAGTTCAGAGCGCTGGTGTCTTTAACAAGAAGTATAGCTGCTCTCTCAGCCTGAATGTCCTCACATCCTGAAATTTCCTCACATGAGGTCATCCATCACGACTTAATCCCACAAAAGGTTTCAGGACACGGGCAGAATGTAGACAGATTCTTGGCAAAACGCCATACCAATGGCCCCTAACCCAGCTCATGATAAAGTCAGGATCTATATTCCTTGTCCCCTCTGAAGTCTCACGATCGCAGCCTTATCTACTCTTATGAAACTCGGAACTCAAATCTAGGGAATGGTGCCCCCCATAGTGGACTGGATATTCCTACATCAGTTAACTTACGACAGTCCTCCACAGATATGCCTACAGCCCAGTCTGATCTGGACAGTCCCTCACGTGCAGTCTCAGCCTCCCTGTGTCTCAAGCTCCTACTGGAACAGCTAATTAAATTCTGCTTCCAGCATCCAGTGACTCTTCTAGCCCTGTATACCAAACCCGTCCACAGTCATAGCACACATTAGCTCAGAAATGTAAAAGCCACAGTCAGGTTTACCACAGCAGTGTCCCAGATTCTCAGCTGTATTTCCATTCCTGAGATAGTAAACCCTAACAAAAGCAACTTTGATGGAAGAAAGAGTTTATTCAGCTCACAGTTCTAGGTTCTTCATTGTGAGGAAGTCAAGGCAGGACCTTAGAGCAGCTGGGCACACCACATCGATATATTCTTTAGGGAGCATTCAATGGTAGTTGAATCCGTGGGTTGGCATCAAGAAGGGGCTAGGGCTTTGTCTGGTGTGCACAAGGTTCTGTGTTTGATTTCCACCCGGGAGAAAGGCTTACAGGAGGAAGAGAAGGAGAAGAGAAAGAGGGTAAGGAAGGAGAGGAGAGAGGGGAAGGGAGATAAGAAAGCAGCAGAGAGATATAATCTGCTTCCCTGTGTAGGATTTACAGGAGTTGTCTTCCTATGTTTTACATGTGCTATGCAAAAGGGATTAGTCAACATCTCTGCAGAGAATCGTGCCTCTGAGGAGCACTGACCAGTGGGAGGAGGCACACAGCCTTCTGCATGGGAGACTGTACTTGTTCTTAGGAGCAGATCTGGAGCTCACTCTCAACCACAGGTTTCTGTGTTCTTAAGGCATTTTGCTTCCACTGCCATGTGCCCTCTGCTGGTCATGGCTGGTCATGACTGGTGAGGGGCTAAGAATCTGGCTTCTCTCCTGTGGGTCCCTGTGATTTTTTTTTTTTTTTTTTTTTTTTTCTCTTTAAGAGATGGAACTTAAGGGTCTGGAGAGGGCACGAGAGGGTCAGAGAGAAGGAGAAATACAGTGCTGTTTTCTCTCATATGCAGAATATACATTTAAAACTGTATTAAAGGAGCCTGATAAGAAAGCAGAAGACAGAGAGTTTGAAGGGAGGAGGGAATGATTGAGGAGGGAGGATCTGGAGGGAGAATCAGGAGGGAGGATCAGGAGGAGGAAGGACCAGGAGGGAGGATCAGGAGGGAGGACCAGGAGGGAGAACCAGGAGGGAGGACCAGGAGGGAGAACCAGGAGGGAGGAGTGTAGGGATGGGTGTGAGCAACGTTCAAAGACAAACATGAGCGAAGTACAGTGTCACATACATGGAGCAAAGTACATAATACACATGTATGAAAATGGAGTTTAAAAACCTTGTCTTTTGTTTGCTAACTATAAAAAGAAAGCAGGATCATTGAGGACCCAGCACTGCACCAGTTGCATGCTTGGTCCTGGGAGCCTGGGTTCCTCTGCGCCCCCAGGACACCCAGGGCTGGACTGCAGACAGACTCCTGGGCCTCCACAGATGTCTTCACGCTCTTTCCTCACCTCGCCTCCGTTTCCTCCCTGTGGGCGTCAATCGTGGGCTCATTTGATGTAACAGCATGGTCATTGCTGAAACTGAACGAACGGCGTTTCCCAACCTTCGTGGTGGACATTTGAGGCCGAGAGCTCTTCGTTGGAAAGGGATACAGGCCAGTCAGTTGGATGCTCAGACACAGTCCTGGTATCTACCTCATCTGTGCAGTATACACTCTTCATGCCCAGCCGTGTGTCTATGCATGGCTCACTGTGCACAAAACCACTCTCTTCCCAAGACCAGGGGGCTTCTGGTAAGCAGACCCAAAACTCCATGGCCATTTCAGAATCAGACAAACATGAGTAAGGAGGGGGAGTTTGTAACAAGTTGGAGACCTGTGCCCTGTGCTTGGAGATAAAGTGTCCCTTGGAAATGTGTTACTGTATGCTGTGTCCTTGGAGATCAAAAATACTCTCTTGCCCTGACACCTGGAGAGTGACCCTTGAAGGGGCTGGGAGCGGGAGGGGGTGGTATCTGGCTGTGCTCTGTGGACTCCGTGACTGTGGTGGCAGTCGGACGCCGTGAAAAACTCAATCCCAGGCCCTTCTTGTTTTTATATATGGGGACTGTCACAGGTTCACATGGAGGCTGTTCTGTTGTCCCTTCCTACCGGGGAGCTGCCAGGGACTTTTGATTCCGGAAAGTTCCTGTCACACCAAGAATAAACTCACTCTACTGCAAAGTCCCTGCAGGTTGTGGCCCCGAGGCTCCCTGTCTCCACAGTCTTCCTCTCCCCAATCCCTCTTTCCACTCCTCACACACAAGGTCTACAACACCTTAGGGTCTTTACCCAGACAGCCATCTTTGCTGCCTGGGTGCTCTTCCTGCAGGTCAGAGCGGTAGTGTACAACCTAGAAGGCCTCCCTGGACTTCACCTCATTAACCGTGTTAACCTGAAGGTTGTCGCACAGGGTCAGATCGGTTTCCTTCACCGCTTGTGTGTGTATTCATTCACACTCTTACGGTCATTGTGACATACGTGAGCGGGAGACTCCTGGCACGCAGTGAACATCCATTGAATCCTGACACTGTTCCTTGCGCAGGCCGTGGAAATCCAGAGCTGGATGGCAGGCACCGATGCTTCCTGCTCTCAGTGTCTGTCTTCAGTCTTTCCTCATCCCCCAGCTCCATTTCCTCTCTGTGAACTTCCATCTTGGGCGGGCTTGTTTTGTAATGTCAAGATTGTTACCCAAACTCTGTTTAAGTGGGTTTTCTCAGCCTCACTTGATTAACACGCTGAGCTGAAAATCACTCTTTCCCTGGGGTGGGGAAGACCCGTTCTACCCTGTCTTTAGGATGCTCAGCTGCATCTTTTGTTCCCACCTGACCTCCTGCCCAGGGACTCCCCAATGTCAACCAAAACTGTCTGCAGACATTCCCAGATATCTGCTAGAAAAAAAAAAATAACACATACTTGGCAATCACTGGCTAATATCATGGTGTCTCAGCGGCTCAAGCAGAATTCTAGAAGATTCTAGAAATCTAGAACCTTCTCTGCCCAGAGAATCTGATAGTGTCCTCCCTTCTTTGATATATTATCCACGTCCTTCTTAGAGCTGCATCATATTGCAGTGTGAGAATGTTATCTATTTATGTAGTCTACCTCTCCATTGATAAACGTTTTGGCCAGGTCCAGTCTGATTACACAGATGATTCTGGGATGAGCAACAACCATGATCAGTGGAAGGTGAATTTGTAGAAGACAGAAATGGCTGGTGAATTTAGATCTCAAAGGAATCATTTTAAAAGGGGAGTTTTTATGTGCAATATTGGAAAGTCACCTGGAATTTCCCCAGCCTGTGCCTTGTCACTTGCCCAAGGCAGGGTACAAGAGTGTCCTTTGTGAAGCTTCTCCTATGCCCTTAATGGATGACAAAGTCTGGAGCTTGGAGTGTGTGGAAGCGCAGAGAGAACTTGTTAAACAAAAACCATGGTTTGAAGAAGTATTAAAGGGGTGGAGAGAGCCCTGGTGAGCGGCCACTGCCTGCTGCACGGAGCTTTAGCAAAGTGTGTGGACAAAAGTCTTCTCTCTCTCTCTCTCTCTCTCTCTCTCTCTCTCTCTCTCTCTCTCTCTC
>JANHMN010000011.1:73816063-73875219 GCA_030674055.1 Rhabdomys pumilio | reverse complement strand
TCCCTCCATCTCCTCTTCTCTCCCCTCCTCCTTCCCTCCCTCCATCCCTTCTTCTCTCCCCTTCCCCCATCTGCTCCTTTCTCCCCCTCCTCTCTCCCCTTCCTCTCTCTCCCTCCTCTTTCCCTCCCTCCATCCTCTGTTCTCTCCACTCCCCCTTCATCCCTTCATCTTTTCCCCATCTCCTCTTCTCTCACATTTTGTCACTTGATCTGGCTTGACCATCGGTTTTAATGCCTCTCCTCCACTGTGTGCTCCATCAAAGCTGAAAGGTGAAGAAGGATTCTCTGCTCTGGAATACAGTGCGTGTAATAGGTCTCCCATCTGAACCCGAGCAGAGCCTGAAATGGGACCTTGAAACTGGACACGAATGAGAACACAGATCCTTCTTGTGTTAGTGTGTGTTTCTACATGTATGTCTCTGGGCTCCTGCCTGTGAGAGTCAGTTTCATGCGTCTAACGGTCTAAGAACTCTGACTCACACTCTGGGGAAGAGTGTGGATGTAGCTTCTCTTTAGTTAGAAAATGACCCTAAAGAAGAAGCAAGAAGAAACCCTGGCTGGGCAGATTCACTTCTGGTCACCAGGCTGTGTGGGACACTGCAGTCACTGGAACTATGACTCTTGCAGATTGTCTGGCCTCACCTCCCAAGATCCAGACACTGTCTCCATGTGAGACAAGGGGAACTGTGCCACCAGACAGAAAAACTGGGAAGGAAAGTCCAGCAGATTAAGAAACCCCGGCAAATCTCATAATTGAGAACGGAAGGTGTTTGAATCTGCTCCCAATTGGTTCCTGTGCTGGAGCACGTGACCACCACATCCCACTAAGAAGACCATGCCAACTGGCCAGTTAGCATAGGGCCCAGAGTTCTCCATGCTAATGAGACATCTAGATGGGCCAGCCGGAGTGCTTAGTCAGTAAGCTTCCCTTCCTGGACATTCCCTCCTGCAAAAGGTATTTAACCTCTGGTCCATCCTGAGAAAGTTGTATGCATCCATTTTCCATTATGAATAAACAGTTTGGACAAGCAAGGACTGTCTCTCTCATCAACAACGACTGTAGCGGAAGCCTTCATTACCAAGTCATGCCACCTAAGTCTCCCGCAGAAAGCCCCTCTGAGCTCCTGACACTTAACCTTGAGCTAAATCAGATTCTCCACACCCCCCAACACCAGGCTCAACACTGGCCTGAGGCCCCCCATCCCCATTCCCAACTCCTCATGGTTCCCATCTGTGTCTGGGTGCCCAAGAGTGTTGAGAACCACAGCCTCTACCCCAGCTTGTGTGATTTCTCACTCAGGCTGGGACCCTCAGGCTGCCTTCCTCAAGCCAGGCACCTGGATGGTGATGAAGATGGAATGTAACCTAGCACTCCTACATTTTGTCTGCCCCAGGGGCGTTCACATACCCCAGGATTGAAACGAAATATGGACTCACATCTCCACTGTGTCACTAGGCTTTCCCTGTGGGATTTGCTCCTCCAATGAATAACTGGGCAGAGGGTCAATCTCTGAGGGAAAGAGAGCCAGGTGAGTACTACCTGAGTGAGTACTACCCTCAGGCTTCCCAGTAACATCAGAGAGCTATTCTTTGATATCCCCAGGAAGACCATACAGGCAAGATGTCTCTGTGGTCATACGCTTGTGGTCCTTCACAAAGGGTGGGTTTGGACTCCTAGCATCCTTCAGTCTGTGAAGGTTCACTTCTCTGTTGCTCCTTCAGATGTCTGCAGCTTTTAAAGGGCTGATTTCTGTGTGTGTTTGAGAGTGTGGGTAGAAAGGAGACCCTCAGCCAGTAAAGCACCATGAAGCTGAGGCGTGATGCGCTTGCACAGAGCCATTTCCCTGTTTGTGTAATGACAATTCGTTATTCCATCTCCTTTAAAGACAGAGTTTATCATCCGGCTTAATGTAACTGGGAAGTGTTAACGGAGTAAACAGGAGTGGGAAATGATTTAGTCAGAGTGCCCCGAAAGGTCTTATTTTAACATAGTACGTAGATGACCTCTGCTCACTTAGTAGCCAACTGTTAAAGGAGGTGGCCAAGGGAACTGTGTCTGTCCAGGCAGAGAACAGGCGGGTGGGGCTCATCCTTTCTCTGGTTCTGCTGTAGGCTCCACCCTTGCTACCAGGTACCCTCCAGCTGAGTCCAATGGTTTGAAAATAGGGCCCTGGTTTCTGAGTGTCTGACAATTCTGGGTTGCTTCTGCAGTCAGCCTTGTTATGGGCAAGGAGGAGACAGGGGCTCTCGCCTGCCTAAGGTCACCATGTTGAAACAGAAGATTGACTGGAGGTGGAGTCCTCAGTTCAGGTGCCAGCACCTAACTGCCTTGCCACTGATGGGGCATGAGTAGGATGGGGTATGAGTAGGAAGAGCCCCCTACTGGAAGGGAGAGCATAGGGAACTCACAGAGTTCTCACTGTAAAGGCTGCGCTTAGTCAGACACTCAGAAACCAGGACTGAAGTCTGAGGATGCTGGCCTAAGAAACTAGAGAAGGGGAAAGGCTTGTGTGGGAAACAGAAGGAAGATACACAAAACCCTGGTAAAGAGCGATTACCAGAGGCTGGAGCGATTACCAGAGGCTGGCCTAGAGTACATACAGAATTACAGTACTAGCTCAGTACGTGTAAGGCTCTGGCTGTATCCCAGGAGGTACAGGAATATAAGAGGAAAAAGTGCAGGTATGGTGGCTCATGACTGTGATCCCAGCATTTGGGCAGTGGAAGCAGGGGTATCAGGAGTTCAAGGCCATCCTCTGCTACATAGCAAATTTCAGGTCAGCTTGTCTGGAAAAACTAAGAGATTGAGAGGAGATTGGAAAACGTGAGAGGAAAAGAAACGGAGGGAAGGGAAGGAAATGAAAACCATTGGAGCCTTGAGGTTCCAAGATAGGCACAAGGCATGCTATGCCTTCTGGAAACCAGGTTGCTTCCACGGGGACGTCAATAGCGCGGTGTTCCAGAAGGTGGCGCCAGTGTTTCCTAAACCGGCTCAGTACCTCAGCGTTCTCCATCCCATCGCTTCCCAAAGCGTCCTATCCCATCTTTTGTGGGTAGCATTGATTTTAAACAGAAAAGGCTTCATTTCAACCCCAGGCTGTGGAGAAAACATGCCCTCTGCTGGCGGATCCAGACCAGAGCCACATACGGTGCACCCAAGCTGTGCTTTGACAGAAGGATCTGGAGGCAGGGAGGTTGAAGGGAACCCAGACCTGGGAGCCAGTCCAACTTCTCTCATCCAAGGCTCTCTGAATAGATGGTTGTTATTTTAGTCTCTACTGCACAGGCCAGAAACGAAACTCAGACAGGACGCAGCCTGCTAAGGTGACAGGCCCATCCAGAGCTCGGCTGACAAGCCTGGTGTTCTCAACAGCTCCCTTTCCTCAGACGGTGCAAAACTCCTTGTGTACTCCATAGTCGGTGTGTTCAGAATGTCGCCAGAGGGGGATGATGGAAAATCCCAGTGCTAATTTATCTTCTTAGTGTTTGCTTTTGTCCTGAAGGCGGAAACTGATCCTATTAATTGAGGGTTTCGATTAGTTTCACTCAGGTTAACTCTAGGTTTACTGCGATCCCCTCCCCTTCCCGATCCCCCAGTGACAAAGCACCTGTAATCTCCAAGGCTTAATATCCTTTACAGGAACAGTGAATAAGCTTGAGTTTTAGGAAGAGGAAGGCAGAGGGGGAGGAGGCCTCTTGGTCCCACCCTGCAGTCGAAAGCTTTAGATGTCAAAGATCAGGCTCACAAACTGAGCAGGTCTCTGTCTCTCTGTCTGTCTCTGTGTCTCTCTCTCTCCTTCCCCTCCTCTGTGTATGTGTATGTACATGTGTCTCACTGTCTCTGTGTCTTTATGTCTCTGTGTCCCTATGTCTCTGTGTTTCTCTCCTCTCTCCTGTCTCTCTGTGTCTCTCTGTCTCTGTGTCTTTCTCTCCTCTCTTTTCTTTTCTCTTTCTCTCTGTATCCTGCTGTCTGTCTCTGTCCCTCTCTCATCTCTTCTCTTTCTGTCTATCTTTCTTCGTCTTTCTCTGTAATCTCTGTCATCTGTGTGTGTCTTGCTGTCTCTCTGTCTCTCTGTCTCTGTTCCTCTCATTTCTCTGTGTGTGTCACTGTCTCTCTCTCTCTCCTCTCCCCTCTCTTTCCTTCTCACATCCCACTCCCCAAGCCTCCCATTCTCTCTTCTCTCCATCCCTTTGTTTATTCCTTCCATCTTAATCTTTCCCTCACTGTCTCCCATATGTCTGTCTTCTCTGCATCCTTTTATTCTTTATCTCTTCCTCCCTTCTTCTCCCCTCCCTTCCTCCTTCATTTGTTTCTCTCGTCTGTCTGTCTGTCTGTCTGTCTGTCTGTCTGTCTGTTGTCTGCCTGTCTGTTTTTTTCTCTGAGGTAATGGTAGGAAAGTACCTCATATATAGTTACCACAAGCTGACACTGAGGAGACCAAAGATTCTTAGATTTTAATGTGTCCTAGAGAAAGTTGCTTTAAGACCTTATTAAAAGACAGACCAGGGTGTGGGCCAGTGTGAGCCTGAGATCCTTCTTGTCTGACAAGCTCCTGGATGCTCCTGGACCAGCAGTCCAGGCAGCAAGGCATATGGTGCTCTCGGAGGATGAAGTGTAGTGAGGGGCTCAGGGGCTTCTGACTGCTGTTTATAAAGCCTAGCTCTAGAGGGTAGCCAGAGGCTCCATGATATTTTGACCCCAGGCAACTGTAGACCAACTTCTCTGAATCCAGCAGCTTTCAGTGTGATTCTTGAGAACCCTTTGAGATCAACATGCTCTCATCCAGTCAGAGGAGGGATGGGTGGTCTGAGGACAGGGCGAACAGCTGCCACTGTCTTAGGAGCCCCCCAACTGGATATTGGGTGTGTCGGTTAACTATCCATTACTGTAATAAAATGCCTCACACTGATAACTTTACAAAGAAAAGAAGTTCACTGCGAAGTTGCAAATCTAAATAGCCTGGTCTCAGCTTGGATGACTATTCTCTCAGTTGTATTCCAACATGGTGAGCCGATTCTTCACAGAAGCATCTGTAAGAGAACATGGTGAGGTGAGGAAGCCAAGGACATACCAAGGAAGGGCCAGGCTTGGTTTCTCCTGGCAGTAAAACCACACCAATCCCTCTCAAGAACAGAATCCTCAATGACAAAGTCACATCCCACTAGACCCCACCTTTGAAAGGTGCCACCATCCTCCTCCCAACTCTGCTTACTGAGGTCAAGTTCCTGACACCTGATTTCTGAGAGGATACACTTAAACCCTAGCAGTAGAGGAAGGAGTGTGACTACTGGCTTGTGCCATCTCAGAGTGGATGTCACCTAGGCTCTAAGTCCCCTCAACCAAGAGAATCAGTTGGCACTGCACATGTAACCATAGGGTTGTTTTTACACTGCTGGGCAAGTGCAGGAGCAGCCCTGGGTGCATCTGGCTTTTTGGGTACGAATTTCCCTGCTACCTGCTGAGTCACCCCCTGTAAAGTCAGGCTAGGGGCTTTTCCTTCAGTCCGGCTCACTTGACCTTGGGTGGTGCTGGATGGAACTCTGAGTTTACCCTGCCCCTCTCTCACGTTAGTCCGTGTTAGTCCCACAGCTCAAGGCATGGGTCAGTACTAAGCCCTGATATGAGAACTGGGTCCTCCTGGTGGCCACCTCCTTCTCCCCTATCACGGAGCAGTATTCCTCAGACAGCACTTTCTCTTAGATTGTTTATTTACTCATTCATTTATTATTTGCAAGTATATATTACAGCTGGAGCATGTCCCCAGTGATCCCCAATACACACATTTTCCAGTCCTTCCCAAAGAACTTAGAGTCAGGACTGGTGTCTCCCCAGCCTCCACTCAGGCCTCCTCTCACAGATGTTGACAGTCACTCTACAGGGACATTGTGCTTCCTGGTGCAAAGGCCTCACTTGAGAGCAGAGTCTACACCAAAGAGATGCCCTGTGTGGCTCCCATGTCCTTCCCGCCTCTGCCCTAGGAGTCAGAGCCTGGGGTGGGCTCTTGCCTCTTCCTAGGAGCTTCTGCCATCGTCACAAGGTGTAGAAGGTGCTCTCTTGACCCATGTGGGCTCTGAGTGTCTCAGAGATCATCCTATCACCTCTGGTGCTGGGGACTGAATTTTCCTCAGAACCCCCATCATGCTCTTAACCCTGTCCATGATGTTAACTCTTCCAGTAACTTTCATATTCTGAAGTCTCATGTCCTCTTGAGCCACCTGTCCCTCACAAAATGTAGCCCCCCTTTTCTTTCCAGTTCCTTCTCTGGTTAGTTTAATCCGTGCTCCCCACACTTACACACACACACACACACACACACACACACACACACAAACATACACACACACACAAACATAACACATGCACACACATATACACACACATACACACACATACACACATATACACACATATTATACACACATATTATACACACATACACACACATATATTATACACACATATATATTATACTCATATGAATATATATTGCGCACACACACACACACACACACACACACACACACACAAGGTTTTGTATGGCTTTCTTAAGGTCTAAGGACCACCAATGAGATAAAATAAATTAGTTTTCCTGAAAATGATCTAATTCACTTAATGTAATGATCTCAGGTTTCATCCATCTTTCCTGTAAATAGTGTAATTTTATTCTTCAGTGTGTGAGTCACGTTTCCCTTACCCAGCCCTCTGCTGATGGATACCTAGGCTGGTTCCAGAGCTCAGCTATGGTACTGTGGAGAACTCCTTAATTTGTCTTAGACTTTGGCTCAATGCATCTCTTGTTCCACCTATCAGTCATCTTTTTAATGCTCAGCAGATTAACATATCGAAGCAGACCTCTCCTGCTTTTTCTCAGCCTTTCTTTGGCTCTCAGAAAAATCCACCACAAAAATCCAAACACCTACCATCTGAACAGCTTGTGTGGCCTGTGCTACTTTGATGCCAAGTCACCAGCATCTCCCAGGAAGTGGTCCTGTGGCTGCTCCTCACTCCAGCCCCCTCATCCTGAGGAATGAGCCATCTAGAGCCCTTTCACCCTCTATTTCTTCTTTGTAGAGTTTATCCCTTCATCCAGGGCCCATCTGACTTCCCATTGAATTATGAGCATTCCTTCATAATGATGAAGGCCCCAAGCATTCACAGACAAAGCAGGGACCACTCATTTCAGGACCTTCAGAGTCCATCCCAGTGGCCAGTGCTGTTCAGGTGAATGGCTGTCTAGCTGAGAGGAAGACTGAGTGAGAACAGTCCACTGACCTTGGCTGTATCTGGGCTCTACAAGTTGTCACCCTTCTTCTGATTGGCAAAGATGATAATGTGGATATTATTTTTACTGTCTTCCCACATACAAAATATGTAACATTTCCTCGGTTTATCTTTTCCCAAACAGATAGAGGGTGAACCCAGACATACAGGTAGGTTCCAGGGTCAATCAACTGGACACAATCGGAACTCTTGGATTAGCCGTCTACCTTGATAACGAACTGCAACTCAAAAACCATCTTTGAGGTCAAGACCAAGACTTAGTTGTTGGCTGGGGAGTGAGGCTAACCTTGTGGAGATCACGCTGACCAGTGTGCTGAGGCCCACAGGCTAGAGGCTGGACACCTGAGATGTGCCTTTGTCCAGGGATCAGGGGCACCAGGTCGGATGAAGCAGCTTCTCCTATTTGGTTTTGAAGTGTAACCAGGCTCCAGAGTTCAGATCATCCCACCTTCCATACAAGTAACAAAATACATGCCCTGACTGGGGATTACTGGACAATGTTCTTTGACACCATCCTCTGAAATTCCCAAAGCACCCCCTGCCCATGTCCTCAGGTGATTTGCAAACCCTGCTCCACTGCTTCCTGTGACCATAGCCAGCAGCACATGGAATGGAGGAGGAGTCAT
Organism: Rhabdomys pumilio; assembly: GCA_030674055.1. Taxonomy (NCBI): domain Eukaryota; kingdom Metazoa; phylum Chordata; class Mammalia; order Rodentia; family Muridae; genus Rhabdomys; species Rhabdomys pumilio. The sequence goes on along the minus strand of JANHMN010000011.1, from coordinate 73,867,312 downwards.
TATTTCCATAGCTGTCCGAGAACAATTTTCCTTCCGTAAACCACATCTCTCCAGCAATCCCTCAGAAACAGCCCAAATGGAGAGTGTGTTTTCTTAGAGAAACCTCAGCTGGATATCTTGGCTGGCTTGTCATTTTCTTTTAGCAGATTCCAGGAAACAGGGTGCCTTTGGAGGCCCCAAGTTTCCAGACATGACCCTCCCACTCTGACAAAGGTACCCAGGGGTCAGGTGCAGCTCAGCTCGGTCTTTTTCCTCATTGCTCACAATGTCAGCTTAGCTTTGCTTTTGTTAACTGTCAATGTTATTGTTTTTGTTTCTCTCTCTGTCTCTCACTCTCTCTGTGTGTATGTGTGTGTACATACATGTGTATGTAAATCTGTACATGCTTATGTGTGTACACATGTATATGCGAGTGTGTACATGTGTATATGTGTACATGAATATGCATGTGTACATGTGCATGTGAGTGTATACATGTGTACATGTGCATATGTGCGTACATGTGCATATGTGTGTACATGTGTATGTGTACATGTGTATTTGTGTGTACATGTATGTGTGAGTGTATACATGTTTATGTGTGTCCATGTGTATGTGTGTGTCCATGTGTATGTGCATGTACATGTGTATGCACGTGTGTACATGTGTGTGTGTACATGTGTATGTGTATGAAGGTGAGCAGAACATAGCTGCATTTGCATGTGGAGGCCAGAAGATAATGATGACACCTCCAATGTTCAAGTGCCATCTGCCTTGTTTTGTGACACAGTCTCTCAGTTTTACCCGATGCTCTCTGACTCAGCAAAGCTGACTGCCCAGTGAACCACTGGGATTCTCCCATCTCCATCTTGCCAGTGCTGAGATTACAAGCCCATGACAAGGTGTGACATTTTACATGAGTTCTGGGGACCGGATTTAATCCCCATGCTTTTGTGGCAAGCACTTTAATGACTGAGACATCTCCCTTGTCCTGTTCTTTGATTCTTTACAAACTGTCACACTTGAGTTTGGGTTTTCCTTCCTTTTAGGCACAGAGGGTAACAGTGTCTGGAAAACTTACTTATTTGCTTTTCCATAGTGATAGAAAATTAAGGCATCTTTGTAGACAGACTGTGCTTATTCCTAAGATGGCAGAGAAGTAAGGAGATCAGCCTGTGGAGGAGCCCTTCCCAAGGAAGCCTTGCTTCTTGATCAGCAATGTCTGTTCTTGCTAAGATCTCAGAAAACAGGCTGGGTGTATCTGGGAATCCCCCTTCCCTTCCCTCAAGTGAGAAGGCTTGCATCCTGGGTAACTGTATCTTGGGTTCCCTGGTTTGTAAATGTCTCCCAGGGTCCATAGCACATGGCCCATTGTGTTTAGAGACAGGTTGGATTTAAGAAATTCCCAGCAAAGAAAGGTTTTTTAAAAGAGGCACGATGCCTTCAACCCTTTTCTGAAGAGAGATTCCTCAGGGATGATAGCAGGTCCTGCCACTTTTCCATGGAAATCAGCAATGAGGAAGGAGGACCTCGTGCAGTGAGATTGCTTCCGTTGCTGACTTTCCATTTCAGCAATTCTCTTCAGATATATTTCCTTCTCCCTCCTGTGAAATGCTGTCTGCTCTTAGCACACTGCATAGGCAGGCTTTTGTTAACGTGAAAGAAAGCTCGGTGGTCATTGCTATGGCTGAACAGTGGTGGATGAAGAGAATTTACCACAGTTCTCTTCGTGACTCAGGGCCACCAGCCTTGCAGGAGAAGCCCCAGCATCACAGACAAATGGCAGGTGGGACTGACACAGTTTTTACGTACAGTACCAGGGACCAAAGTAAGCACAGGAGCAGCTACCAAGATAAGTACTTGCAAAGGGCATCCCATGAGTAATAACTAAAACTATTGTCCAGTGGCTGAGCATCGGGCTAGCTCTTATATGTGTGATATCCCTTCTTAGATTGAAACACTAAACTGGATGATTACTGAGTTATACAAAACAGGAACCTCATGATTCCTGGTAGGGTTTGGAGTTTGACTATGAAGTTCTGCTCTTTGCCAAGTACACACAACCACCTACTCATTGCATCAGAGATATGTGATTATTTGGAGCTAATGCCCTGGGCTCATGGAGGAGTGGCTACTCTCTTGTTTCTAGAGTCTTCAGTGAAGACAGAAGCTCCTTTCCCGGTGTGCATACTATCTTCTTAAATGGATAAATTAAAAAGATAGGTAAGTCAAATGAACCATAATTGAACAAAGAGCCAGAATCTTGAAAGAATATGAAACCATGATTCAACTCTGTTAAGTATGTCACAATGGTACTTTACTACCCTGCAGATCTATATAGATTCCTGTGTGAACCCTAGCATTTTAATATCCCACATCTATGCATCTTGTTGAGTATTCTCCCTTCTTATTCCTTCCCCACCCCGTCTCTGACACTATCTCTGCACATCCCAGTGGTCAATCTAAAATCTGTTTTCCTTTAGTCTCCTACATGCTTCAGAACACACACCCTTGTCTTTCTCCAGCTCTACTGAGTCTGCCCACTTTTGGTCCATCTGGTCTACCTAGACCATAGCATTGCATGGTTGTTAGGTGTGTGGATTTTTTTTTTTTAATTCTGTGTTTGGGTTTGTTTATCTTAAAACCAGGGATCACCTTGTTACCTTTTTAATCGAGTGACTGTGCCAGGCTCATTGCTAGTCAACCTGTGCTCCCTATCCTGGCCTTTCTTCTACTACTTTGCAGCCAGATTTATCATCCAGAATTTCTTCTCAAGCACTTCTTCCCATAGCTTCTCAATACATAAAAACAATATGGAGACATATTACTTTCATGTAGGATGCAGACAGCAGCCTCTGCAGCCCTGTCCCAAACCTCCCTACCTAGGTTCTCTGGTTTCACCCTCAAGTTCCAGGTCTGTGCTCACCGGTCCCCTCTCAGCAGAACATCTTAGGTCTTATATCTTAATCAGACAGGATTAATTTCCCTCCCTCCTGCCCTCTCAGCCTATCTTTCCCCCCTTTCTCCCTCCCTCCTTCCTCTCTCCCTCCTCCTCTTCTTCTGATCTGGAGTAACAGATTCTCTAGTAATTGTGAGACTTAAAGTATTAAAAATAAGAATGAAGATCAAAAGAAATGCTACATTTTCTATTAGGGTTTTTATTTTCTAGCTCCCTAGTTATCACTGTAAAATTTATATACAATAGAATACTTGGTATGTGGATTTGCAGAAGACCCACAGAAATGGACCCACACCCCACAGCATGGACCTGTACCCCACAGCATGGTCCCAGACACAGCATGGACCCACACTCCACAACAATTAACTTTTGTCTCCCAGCAATGAATTTTCTCTACAACATTGAGCATACACCACAACATGCCCCACAGTGATGGACTTGAACCCCTGGGAAATGGACCAACCTCATAGCATTCTACAGGAACAGATTGACTCCACAGCAATGGCCCCACCCCAAAGCGATGGGCCAATCCTGCAACAGTTGACCCTCCCCACAGCATGGACCCACACTCTGCCGCAGGTTTTGCTTCTGTTCTGTACTGTGTTGTCTTTTGTGGATTCATTGTGTGCCTCTTTCTCTATGTGGCTGTATATAAGCACAGCAGACAGGAATTTACTCCTGAGCCTGAGAGGAAAGAAAGGTTGGTGTCACATTGGAGGTTATGACACCAATTCACAAGAAAGCATGAGAGAAACAGGAGTGCTGACTCTCGAGTTTGCTTTTGTTCTGGGAGAAGGCCATTAGAGAGAGCGCACTTCTGTGTGATGGTTTAATTGAACATATATCTGGAGTCCTTTTATTGTCTGATTGGATTATTTATGCTGTCAAGAGTTAAGATCATTTACTTTCCTCTTGGAGCCAGAGGGGCTAGAGTCCAGTTTTGCCACATTGCTCCAGCAAACCTCAAGGGCAGCAAAGAGCTCAGGCAGCAGCAGAACTGAGCCAGAGCTTGCCGGAGTTTATTGCTGTGTTACCACCATCACCAACATAATTAAGGTTGTTACTATTTACTTTATTGCATCTCTGGAAAAACAGGCTCCAGTTTCAACAGAGGGAGTGGGAGGTTGGCTCTTATTTTAACCATCTTCTGCTCTCTTGCACTCCTGTCTACAGAGCTGTCTATAAATTTATGCCACAGACTTTAGTTTTCAGACAATCTGAAGGTCCTTTCAACTGAGCCAGAGACTGGTTCGATTTCCACGAGCAAAAAAAGACTCCCATTAGAGAGGCCACGTGGCAGCTTCATTGACTTGAGGTTGCTGTTTCTTTGTCCCTTCTCCCTCCTCTTGTCAGGCTCCCAATCTCTCCTGGCAGTCACTCTCTTTCTGTGGGACCTGCACCAGCGGATACCACTCAACCAAAGTAACCCTGGGTAGGGCTCAGCATAAATAGCCCCTCGTGAGTCAAGCATCTGTGTTAACTGAACAAACACCGGATAGAAAGCCTAGGATGGAGTGTTATTGAGTGCTGAGTGCGATCACCTGCTCCTGGCTCTCCATGGTGCTGGGGACTGGCCGGGTTGTGGCCTGATGTCCATGTTCAGAACTCCCTCATAGCCAACATTTTATCAACACTCAACCACCTAGCAAAACACGTGATTGCTTACTTGTTCCCACTTCACATTACTTGATAACAGAAGTGTTCTGCAGAGAAATAGCTGTTCACATCTGGGCATTGGTGGAGTTCATGGTCCCCAAAGCTGACACTCTGCTAGGGTGTTTCATTGGATGGAAGTGCATTTGTCACATGAGGTTGAAGGAACCATGTGGTTATTATAAGGTAGGGAAGAATAAACAGATACACTATTAATAATATACTATTTGATAGCCCAAGTAACCGAGACTGTCCAAGTAGGGGCTGCAGCTGAAATCTTCCCACACTCTCGCCTTTTTCTGGAGGGACAATATTATTGTTTACAATGATCCTTTTGGAACTGCTCATGAACCAGGAAGTTTGTAGCATTGGAAAGTCTTAGCTGCTGCCGCAAAGGTATTGTCAATACTGGATCCAGCAGTGGCTACAGTATGCAGCCCCACGTCAGTCTCCAACAAGTGGGAAAGGTGTAAAAGTTAAGGAGGTGATTGCAGAGAGAATGTTCCCTCCCTGTGATTCTGTAACCTCCTGGGTTGAGTCTGCCCATGCATTTCTGATCATTGAACACTGAACTGAAAACTTAGAACTGAGTATCTTGGAGGTCAACTGGGAAGAGTCAGGTGGATCCAGCCCGTTGGGAGTTAGAGTGGTTAATGAGAACATCTTTAGAGATGCCATGCAGAAGTAAGTAGAGGTTTTCTTCTGGGACAGTAGACTTGCCAACATCTTTCTTTGGAGTTAATCCAAGGCTGGGCCATCAGAGAGTGGAGATCGGTGAGGGGGAGCAATGCAGGATGAAGGTGAACTTCCATCCTTGGATGAGTTAGTAGAAGTAAGTGTAGCATGGCTGTCAGTATGTAGCATTTCATATTCTTCTGGATGTCTTAGCAATGTTTATAATGGGATCTTTGATCTGCAAGGGTTATGAGACAGAACACAGAGACCCCAACTTTGGAAATGCCTTTTTAAACCTTCTAACATCCCTAGGACAGAGTCTGTTCACTCAGCTCTTCCAGGGACTTGAGGTCTGTTAGTCACTCCTTAGTCACCTCAGGTTCCTCTGGGGCAGGCCAGGACTGGCAGTGACTGATGATAACTTCACATCTGTGCTGGGGCTTGCTGTCTTTGGCCTTGGCCTAGGCCCCACCCACATGAGTTTGGATGAGTTTTGAGGTACATAAGGTACTTTTCCTTACTATTCCTCAGAGGTAAAGCCAATGTTGTTAGACAGCTGGCAGAGTGGGCTGGTGGGTTTCTAGAGTTGACCAAAACAGAACCAATGGCTGGAGACTGAGTTCTAATCTACTGTGGGGTACTTCATATTTTAATCACAAGACTCACCTAGGAAGCTGAAACCTGAGAGAACAGACTGAGGATCTCGAAAGGAGAAGAGGCTCTGCACTGAGAATCAAAATAGAAACATCATCTGCTGAGACCTTCAGACTCTTGGTCTACACTGTGGATCACAGACTTAGTGGCCCTCAGTATGTATGCCATTTGTTGTGTGCTTGGGCTGTGCCATCACCAATCAGGGCAGGCCGCACCCCTTCACCTTCCTCCAGGTGTGTCTCCCAATACACTTTCAATGGATGTGGAACCTAGTCCTGACTTGTACGAAGAGTGAGCCAGTATCCTGAGCCATGTTCTACATCTATGTAGCAAAGCTGAGGCCACTGTGGGAGGGACTGACCATTTTCAAAGCTAACTACTGCCAGCTGGGGAGTTCTCGCCATAGAGGAAGTGATTACCACATGAACACAAAGATGGGAATTTGATCCTTAGAATGTACCTAGAAGCCTGGCATTTATGGAAGCCACCTTCAGTCCCAGCACTCAGGAGTCAGGCAGGAGATCTTGAGGGCAAGCTGGCTAGGTAGGATAGCTGGAATTAGTGGGCTCCAAACTCAGGTGAGAAACCGTCTATTGACAAACAAGTGGAGAGCCACCAAGGAAGACACCTCAACTTGGGTTTCCACATGAGCATGTACACTAATGGATGCCCACACCCTTGTACACATAAGTCAATACATATGAGAACACAAGTACATACATAAATGCATACTGCCCACATTAACATGCAAAACCAACCAAACAAAGAAACACCAAAACCAAAATCATTGTGCCTCTGCCAGGATCCAAGACTCCTATTTGAGGAAATAGTGTTTGCAAGGGATGGAAGATGTAAGTCATGCTGAGGTGTGTATTAAAGAGAAATGTGCTTTTTCTTCACTTAAATTTAGTTCAAGGTCCTGTTCGATCACTGCTTTTTTTCCCCCCCGAAAGTTCCTCTTTGTTATGGGCCAGAGCATGTCCTCTTCTCTCTCAGGATTTTTATGTTGAAGTCCTATCTCGCACACAGAAGAACACCTTCTAATGATTTTTGGAGACAGGATAATTCTGACAGGAAGCTATTAGAGTGAATCCTAGTCTAATATGACTTGTGTACTCGTGTGTGTGTGTGTGTGTGTGTGTGTGTGTGTGTGTGCACGTCTGAGAGAGAGACAGAGAAACAGAGAGACAGAGAGACAGATAGAGAGCTCTTGACCTCAGCCTTCTGCCTTCCACTCTGGTAGAAGACACAGGCCTGATGCTGAGGCCCAGCCTCTGGCATTGGTGATGGTAGCCAAAGAAATGACCTCACCATTTCTTGGACCTGTTTCATGGTCTCATCTGGGGTGCAGAACTACCCATGGAAGGAGTGGGGCTCGCTCTCTAGTCCACATCAATATCTCTATGTTCTAGCCCAAGAGTGGGTTCCTGGAACACCCAGGAGCTGCTCAGCAGTTCTAGACCCCGTATCTTTTCTGTGCTATCTATGGGGCAGTGTGTGTTCCAGAAGGAGGAAGGCCAGGTACAAAGGGAGAAGGTGGGAAGCCTACTGCTTCTGACCTGTTCCCACTGGATCCACAGAAACTTCAGTCAGAGCTGCCAGGGCTTTCTGAGGTGACACTAATGGAGACTCCCTTGATTTTTAAATGTTGACCAAAAATACTTTTTAAAACAACACATGCTGCCCCAGTGGTCCTTAGGACAGAGTGTACCAATGGGAAATGCTGTGTTCTTAGCAACTGTGGCTGGTTTCAGAATTCTGTAACATTCTGTCCAAAACAATGCTGCCCTGTGGACAATGTGACTTGAGAAACTGCCGGGTGCTCCTTCCGTGAGGATGATCTCCAAGCTACACCTGTGGACAGAGCCGCCAAATGCCAGCTCTCATATGCTCACCCCTTTCTCCTCTCCTACCCCCCTTCCCTCTTTTCTGTAGAATGCTTCTTAGACCTCTGTTGTCAGCACTTCTTAGAAACCCAGCCCTCTTTGTAAGTTTTACCTTATGATCCTGTTACCTGAGTTCAGGCATGCAGTCTTCTCAACGGTGAGCTAGAGATTTTCTATGAAGTCAGGATATTACATCTGCCACTCATGTGAATCATTTTGACTCCCTGGATTCTCAGTTCACCACTTGAGGGTACCCAGCCATAGGAGGAGTGTGGACACACCTTCCTGGGGCATCAGTAGTTCCTGAGGATTTTATGTTTAATATAAAACAAACAAACTACAGACTGGGATGTAAGATTCTGATGAATTATTCAGATTAGTACAAAACTTAAAAGACACCCGTGTTCATTACAGGGTTGCCTCAGGCTATTGTTCCTGACCCCTAGCCTTCTGACTTCCTCTGCAGAGAGAACTCAGTAGAACATTCTAAGAAGCTTTGCCTTACATAACAAAATGGACTTTGAGATTCATGGTGTGCTTTCAATAATCCAAAACTCACTGAGTCTTTTGACCAAAGTAGCTGAGTTTCAGATAGACAGGCCCTTGGAGCTGAGTTCAAACTTCACCTTCAGACGCAGTGAGGAAGTTCACAGACCCTACGGCTCATGGGGCCTCTCCAGTGTCTCTAGCAGTTTCTCCTGTGTGGCAGGCCAGGCCAGCTATTGACTGTGGATTAGACATGTCAAAGGTTCACCTGGACCTGTGCCCACTGCTCTGTCTCTGGCATCTTTCAGCATGCCTGCAAGAATGGGAACATGAGTTAGACCCTCAGCCAGTGTCCTTGTGTCTCAAGAGTCCTCATGTCCTGTGCTAAACACATCAAATATGTCATTTTGATACCCTTTACTTTTCAAGCAGAAAGACAGCTGTAGAAGGGACGGTATAATATTTGCATAAATAGATACTTTTTAATATTAGTGGGTCTGTAGATGGATTGCTCACCAAGTGCAGTTTAGATCTCATGACTGTCGAAATGGGGTGATTCAAGCAGGCTGCTATCTGCCAGGAAGAGCCAGACCATGAGACTTAATGGCCTGGTCTATTTTAACCAGACCCCACCATTACCTAGGCTTGTCTGACAGTAAAAGGAGAAATTGGTCAAGGCTCAGGATTTGTTTGACATGTACAGGGGAGTAAGAAGAAGCTGGTGTCTGGCCCACCTCCCTCCTAGCTGTGGAGTCTTGGGTCACATCCCCACTACCCATACCAAGTCTCCATGCCTGACTGTAATGCAGAGTTCACCCTTCACAATCAGTGATGGAAGTCATGAACATTAATTAAAAGAATCTGGCTGAATAGAGTTCCTTTAATGTACGTCTTAGCAGGGTGGCCAGAGTTGAGGTTTGGTCTTTGTTATCTATTGTAAAGCTAAGTGCAGGCCTCCAAGACCTGATTGTCCCAGAGATGCAAGAGTCTGCATGTAGGCCTTGCCCCCAAGTTCTTTCTGATTGGTAAGTCAAGATGCCAACAGCCAAAAGCTGGGCAAAAGAGACATAGCTGAGGTTTAGGTTTCCTGGGTTTGAGGTTGGTGGAGGACCCTAAGAAGGAGGAGGAGGAACAGAGGAAGAAGGAGAAGGAGAAAGGGAAGGGGAAGGGGAAGGAGAAGAGGAGGAGGAAGAGGAAGAAGAGGAAGAAGAAGAGGAAGAAGAGGAGGAAGAGGAAGAAGAGGAGCAGAGGAAGAAGGAGAAGCTGCCATGGGTTAGGTGAGCCATAAAATCATGGCCCTGAGGGCTGGCCAGTTGGACCTAAGAGCAGCCCAGGTGAAATATAGTAAGTAGTAAGTAATAATTCAGGGTTTTGATAAGAAAGTTGAGTCTAATAACATACATGGTAGGTATCCACCCAGCTCTTGTGCTACTTAAGGCTTATTGTAACTACAAAGGTTGTGTATTTTATCCAGGAACTAAATGATAAAGGCGGAGTAGAAACCCCAGGTCGGGATTATAAATTACTACAACGGGCCAGAGCATTGGAAGCCAGCATTTAATGATAGGTCATGTTTTACAATTGAGAACATGACAGCTCTACCCAGGACCAGGAATTTGATACAGGCAGAACAAAGGAGGAGCACCGGCTCCGAGGATGAACACCCGTGCCCTTCAGCCCCTAGGGCTGCACAGGTGCCGGGCACAATTGCTGGACCCAAGGAGGTTTGAAGGAAGGCCTAGAAGAGGGAAGTCTCAGGATATGAGAGGAACACAGTGGTGAGGGAAAGACATGCTTCCAAAATCTGTGGTGGCATCTGGCCTATTCCATGCCCTTCTGTCCATAAGAGGAGGTTTCTCCAAGTCTCCCTCAGGCAGAGAGTTCTACCTGTCATAGTCTGGAAGTGTCAGAAGATCACTAATTGCAAAGGCCAGAGAAGCAGGAGTATCCCTTTATTTCACCTCCACTGAGTCGGGTGTGCATTGGAATCAGGAGTCGTAGAGGGAGCAGGCAGAGGAAGACCTGCTTTAACCTCTTGTAAAATTCACATGGTGTGCATGAATGTTTGCCTGCTTTGTGTGTGTGTGTGTGTGTGTGTGTGTGTGTGTGTGTGTGTTGGCCTGTGTGTGTGTCAGTGTGAGTGTATGTCTACATGTGTGTATCTGCATCTGTCTGTGTACATGTATGTGTGTGTCCCTGTGTGTGTTTGTCTGTCTGTATTTCTGTGTGTGTCTCTGTGTGACTGTGTGTGTATGTGAGTGTGTCTTTGTGTATACATGTGTGTATTTCTGTGAGTGCGTGTATTTGTCTGAGTGTCTCTGTGTGTAAGTGTTCATGTATGTGTATGTGTCTCTGTGTGTGTGTGTGTATGTGTGTGTGTGTGTATGTGTGTGTGTATGTGTGTGTGTGTCTGTGTGAATTTGTGTATATGTGTGTGTATTAATACTAAACTATGTGTGGCTGCTTCATAGCTACAAAAGCAGCTGCTGGGAGATGGAGGGGAGCACAAGGAATGCTGGGAAACTGCACAATTGATAATCCTAGAGTTATATTTGGTTGGCTTAACCCGGTCCCATATTATTATCTTTTATTGAAATCCTTTTTCATACAATTTGAAATCATTTAACATCTTTTGATGGTGTTCTCTTTCAGTTCCTCTCACCTAACTTTATGTTCCTTCTCTCTCTCTCTTTGAAAAAAAAACAAAAAAGAAAAAAAACAAAGACCAAAACTGTGCCCCGCCACAACACACAAAAATGGAAATCAAAATAAACAAGCAAAAGGCCAATAAGAAAAAAAAAATGACCAAAGTAAATTGAGGCAAAAGTTACAAAAATACTATTGAGTTCTGAGTCCTGGCCTGCCTTGAAGTGTGGCTCATACACACAGTGAGACTCCATTAGAGAAGCCGACCTTTCCTTTGCTGGTGGGCACCGGTTGCAGATAGTTTCTTGGTTAGGGCTGGGGGGACCATACTCACTTCTGCACTCAGTGCTGGGGTCCAATCTGGCTTGAACATGCTCAGATCTGTGTGTGCTGCCATGGTCTCTGTGAGTTCATATGTGCATCAGTCCTGTTGGTCTGGAAGACAGTTTCCTCAGAGTCTTTCCTCACCTCTGCCTCCCTTTCTGCATAGATCCCTGAGTCTGGAGGGAAGGGCTTTGATGAAGACCTCTCATTTAGAGCTGAGTACTCCAAAGTCTCTCCCTCTCTGTACGTTATCCAGTTGTGGGTCTCTGTCTTGGTTCCTCTCTACTGCAAGGAGAAGCTTCTCTGATGAGGGCTGAGGGAGGCACTAGTCTGAGTATAGCAGTATGTCATTGGAAATTATTTTATTGCTATATTCCTTCAGCAGAGTGGTAGTATTAGGTTTCACCCTAGGCCCGTGTCCTATCTAATCTCAGGTTCTTATCCACTTTAGCTGTGTCAGGTATGAGTTCTGTCTCACTGAATGAACCGTAAGTCCAATCAGAAGGCAGTTGACTGTTCCCGTAATGTTTGTGTCACTATCACACCAGCATATCACAAAGACAGGTTCTGTTTTTTATTTCAAATCTAGAATACCTGTGCAGTCAAAGAGATGTGTAGCCAGTGTTTGTTCTTTCCACATCAACCCATGGATACAAGGGTATATCAATACTTACAAATCTCTGGGTTGAATTTGCAATTGTTGTTTCCTGTAGAAATGCACCATTCCATATCTCCCACAGCATGACTCCTGGGCACCCGAGGCAAACTCGAACTGATATCACAGACAGGTGACATGTCTACCTTCGTTCCTGCTAGGAAGTATCACTGCTCTATGATCAGCCAAGGCTGAGGTGGATGGAAGAGTGTAAAGTATTCAGTTACTATGCTTCTAACCGTGCAGGGAGGTTGCATTCCAAACGGTGGTGGATGATTCATTCTCTTTCCTTCCTTCTTGGTCTGTTGAAGCCTCACCCAAAGCTTTACATAAGAACATCTCTTCGGGACAATCCTGGGTCTCTGTCAACGTGACACAAGCTGGAGTTATCTGGGAAGAGGAGCCTCAACTGAGAAATTGAGCAAGCCAGTAAGCAGCATTCTTCCTTGGGCTCTGCATCAGGACCTGTTCCAGGTTCTTACCCTAGATTCCTTCATGATAGACTGACATAGAAGAGTAATCTTAATGAACTCTTTCCTGCCTTTGATCATTGTGTTCATCATAGCAAGAGAGACTCAAGACAAGGAGGATTTACACACAAGGCTCAGGCCATTCTCTGAAACATCACCCTCTCCCCTGACCCTCCTGATATAGATTTCTGCGGCCTTCCTTCTGCCCTTTGACTCACTCCTAATCTTTTTGTGGACAATTCCTTCAGTCCGTGTTCTAGCGAGATAAGGGCTGATGGACCATCTCAACATTAGGTCAGGCTGTCGGTAGATGGAAGGGGGCTCCACTCCACTCTTATCAGTCAACACCAGAGACACTCTGTCTGGTAATCAGAGATGAGAAAGCACAGTGCTAAGTAGCCCAGCTTCCCACCTCAGCCCGAGCCTTATCCCTGTTTCCCACCTCAGCCTGAGCCTGTTTTTATTAACAAACTTGTTCATCTTCCCCTCGTTCCCCAAGATATTTTTCATTGAGACTGAGTTCATAATAGCCCAGGCTGACCATGAAGTTGTTATATAGTGAAGGATGACCTTAAACTTCTGATTTTCTAGACCCTGCCTCCTGACTGATGGGATTGTTTATGAAGTGCCAAGCCCAGTTTATGAAGTGCCAAGAATCAAGCTTTGAGCTTCAAGTGTTGTAGAGAGGTAAGCAGTCGGCCAGCCGAGCTCATCTCCAGCCCTCCAAGAGACTGAGCGTATTCACACAGACTTGTGTGTAATTCTAGGACACAGAAACACTCTAAAAGTGTGACCTTCCACCTGAACTCACCTTTTCCTGAACAACATTTTTCCAAAATTCTCCACTGGTTCCCTTCCTAAATAAAATCTTTTTTTTTTTTTAAAAGATAAAACATTTCTCAGATTTCTTGGAAATTTCATTATGTATTTCGATAAATGAAGTGTAAAGAAGTTGAACAATGTGATCAAATTTCCTTTAAAATACACGAATTTCCTTCCAAATAAGGGTAGTATGCTTTGTAAAAAACCATGGGTTTGGTTTTTCTGAACCAAAAGCACTTGGAAAAAAAAAAAACAAGAGTTTGAGACATTCAGCAATTCCAAACTGTGGCAGAGTTCACCCATCTTTAATTTCAAGGGAAATTAAATCCAGCTGTTTCTCATTCATGGCCATTCAGCTTCCACATGTTGTTTGGTCAGGGGTAATGGGACATCCAGGAAGCTGCTGCAGGGCTGTTTTAAGTCACACTGTTCTCAGCTGGGAAGTGGACTTGGCCAGTTCCTCTCTTGGACCAGTCTGTCTTCCACACAGAACCCACAAAGTCCTAAAGAATTAAAAACTCGAGGAGGCAGTCCTGTAGCTATGTGAGGCCTCCAGTGGGTCGATCTGTTCAGTCTCCTGCTTCAGCACAGGTTCTAAGGTTTGCCCTTACAGTCCTCTCAGTGTGTCTCAGCCTTACTGTTAATCTGTTTCTATCATCAGAGCTCTTCCTCTCAGGAAGTTGCCTCTGTGCGGCGCTAGTCTACTGTAACAGGACATTGTTAATGCGTCACTTGGCTCCCCTGAGACCATTTTCCCAGCTGTCTGTTCCCATTCCCCCAATTCCTTATCTGGAATCAGGAGTCCTTAGGAAGGGTAATGGTCTGCTTTCTCTCTCAAGTGGTTGGAAATGCTTGGCTAGCTTGCCAGCAGTGAGTTGTAAGATGCCTTAACTCTCATCTGCAGTTACCAGTTTAGTCTAAATAAACTCCTTTAATCCCAGGGATAACTAGCCTTCTACTTCCCCGATAAAGACTGGAAGGGTGATGGTTCCTCAGATCCACAGACAGCCAGAGTGTACTTTTCTCATCATGTGAACTTTCTCAAATGAAACGATAAAGAAAAGTACAGACTGCAAAAGGATAACCCCGCTGGCGGAGAAGAGAGGGTGATGGCGAGGACAGGAGAGTCACTATTCTTGCTGAACATGAACACAGGAGACCTTGATCCTGCTGGATGCCCTGGTAAAGGATGACATAGTCACAGATGAGCAAACAAAGAGCTGACTACTTGGGTTACCTTGTCACATGGCAATACTCGTCAGTGCTTGGTGGTGGACAGTTAGAGCCCTTAACCAAGTGTGGCAGTATATTCCTGGATGAAGGTGGTGGTTAGTGCTGATCACGGACTAGACAGGATCTGGAATCACCTAGGACAACCCTCAAGGCACATCTGCGAGGAATTATCTAAGCTCTGTGCAGGCCTGTGAGGGATTATGGTGATAGGCCTAAAGGTGGGCATCACCATCCCTTCAGTTTAAAAACGAGAAAGTGAGCTATACACAAGCATTCGTTGCTCTCTGCTTTCTGGTTGTAGAAGGTGCTTCAATTCCTTGCTGCTTTGAATGCTTTGCCATGGTGGATTGCTCCCTGGAAGCGGGAGCCCTTTCTTCCTTATGTTGCTTTTGTCAAGAGTATTTTATCACAGTCACAGGAAAAAGAAATGACGGGACTGAGGGTGCTGGATGTGGGTTACCGCAGATAGTCCACACAGGGATGGCGCTCACCGTGGCGGGGTGCACGGCAGAGAGAGTCAGCAAGGGATGCTTAGCTGTGAATATTTCTCTTATGATTAGCTGTAGAGGGATTTCCCTTAATTATCTGATTGGCTAATAAGATGACAAATAGCCAATTGTTGGGTGAAAATGAAGAGGTGGGTTTTCCGGGCAAGACAAGAAGAGTGGAGGAGGAGGAGTTGCAAGAGAGAGTAGGAGTTGTTGGAAGGAAGATGGAGCATAAGCACATTGCCTGGAGAAACTGCAAGTAGCAGGGATTTCATAGCTGGGGAAGAAAGTGGTATAGAGGTAAATCTGCTGAATATAGGCGTGCAGTTTATAAATATATAACTGAGTTGTGTTTTCCTTGCATGGGTTTATTGTGGTTGGAGATTTACCACAATTAACAACTGAAGGAGCCGAAGGGGATTGCAACCCCATAGGAAGAACAACAGTATCAGCTAACTGGAACCCCCAAGCTCCCAGGGACTAAACCACCAACCAAAGGGTATACATGGGCTGGTTTACGACTCCTGCTACATATGTAGCAGAGAATGGCCTTATCTGGCATCAGTGGGAGGGAAGTAGAGCAGTATGAACCACCATTTTGTTCTGAGGGACCTGGGAGGGGTCACCTAGGATACCATTGAGTTTGATCATTCTGGAAAGATGACCCAGGGGTTGGAAGTGCTCTGAGTTAGATGTTTAATGAGCTCCAAGCCCTCTCCTTTCAAGTTTCTTCTTCTCCCTGAGTGAGGTCCCATTTAGGGGCCTTAACAATCTGTGATAATTGATAAACAGCAGCAATATTCTCTGAAAGTGTGAAGGAGGAGACCCCCAGAGCCAGTGCAGTCCCTCTTAGATGGCTCAGACTCTTTTTTCTAGAATGATCCCAAATCCCCTGCCCCTCCTTCAGCTTCAGTGAAAAATATGCTTTCCTTCGCCTGGAGAACCTGTAACCATACCCCACTGTACTTTCTGGTCTTACCCCAACCCAGAAACTCTATCCAAGGGAAGTGGGCTTGAATGGTTTTGGTTTGTTCTGTGAGGTCTTACAGAATTTGTGTCTGTCTCTGAGCACTTTGGAATTCATCTGTACTGCTATTGTCAGTAGAGATCTTGAGTTTTTATGGTACCTCTCTGGGTAGACACGTTTGGCTTATCTTCCTGCCTACTGATAGACATTTGGACCGTTTACAGTTTCAGGAATACTTCTGGGTACAGCTCCTGTGGACGATGATGCAGGTATTTCAAGAGACAGCAGTTTTCATCCACTGCACAGTGTGCAAAGGATTGCCCAGCAGGATTTTCTGGTAGATGGAAGATTGATTGTTCAATTTTAAAAAGAAAATTGATTAGCTGTTCTGCTTCATATAAGCATCAAGAGGATATGAAGGTTTCTTTTTCTCTAAATACATTTGATATGACAGCTATTTTAAAATATTTTATTATTTTTAATCATGTGCGTGTGCATGTGTGTGTGTGTGTGCATGTGTGTGTGTGTGTGTGTGTGTGTGTGTGTGTGTTTGTGCACCTGAGTGTAGGTGTCCTTTGGGGTCAGAAGAGGGTGTTAAGTATGCAAGAGATGGAATCATTGGCCATCATATAATTTTTAGATTTTTATTTTTCAGATCCTTAAAATTATAATTAAACTTTTTAAAAAATCTAATTGAAGTTTTGCTATATAGTTGAGCATGCCCTTATAAAACTGAGTTAGCAGTTCATATAATTTTCTCTAAGGATTTAGCACTAATAATTTAACGTTTCAAACTTATGAGAATTAATATTACACTGAGGTTAAGTACACAAGTCTTGAGGTTGTTAGATGATCTGGCACTCCCTCATGTTTTATGCAGTTATATATGTGTTTCCGTGTGCAGCACTGATTCTTATTCACTCCATAAGAGACTTGTAGGTTATGTTCTAAGAAAGTTAGGCACAAGCCATTGCTTCCGTGTAGTCCTTGTTTTTTCTGGTAGTCTTTTTCTTCCTGAGGATTGGTGTTTCCATCTGGTGCTACTTCCTATAAGCCTAAAGATATCCCTTTAACACACACATACTACACACATGCCACACACACACACACACACACACACTCATACTACACACACATACACACACATACACACACACACACACACACACACACACACACACACACACACACTTATGTTCTATGTGGGGATCCCTGGGCTTCTAGAGTTTGTCATTCTATATCTTTCACTAAGTGATTTCTGTCAATATCTTTTCAAAAAGTTTCTGCACATTTTTCATCATTTTTGATGATTCTGTTTGTACATTAGACATCTGATGTTATCTCACAGGTCCAGTAAAGTTTTCCATATGCTTTTTTTTCCCCCCTTTCTTCAGTTTGGATAATTCGATTGATTTCTATTCAAGTTAATTACCATTCCTTTTTTGCCACTGGTTTTTAATTCCTGAAATTTCAGTTTGGATACACATACACACACACAAATATATGTGTGTGTGTGTGTGTGTATGTGTGTGATATATCTCTATCTCTCTCTCTCTCTCTCTCTATCTCTATATCTATCTATCTATCTATCTATCTATCTATCTATCTATCTATCTATATGAAGCAGCTCTGCCCGCCATTACATGTAGCCAGTCAGCATGAGTAAGCACTGCTAAAGAGAAAAACAACTCCATGTTTGGAGAGCTTGCGCTTCGAGGTGTGGTTACCCAGTCAGCCCATCTCGCATCATATGGACAAGCCAATAAACAGTGACTTTGTGGCAGCTGCTGATAGGATTAAGGCAATGTTTATAAAGGACTACAGGAGTGGGGGTGGGGGGAGGAGGAAGAAAGAAGAAGCTTGCTGCAAGGGAGCCTGAACAAACCACTTGAAGAAGAACACGGTTGCCGTTACCTTATTCCGCTGGTTGGACATGGGTAGCAACATATATATAAAATCTGGTGAGAAATATGTTTCTGTTCATTGCTATTGTGGATTTCTTTACCTTTTAAACATAAGGGTGTTGCTTAGTTTGGTTTGCTTTTATCATGCTGAGTCTAGTGCCTAACACATGCTGCTCAGACCCTGTCTCTCAGCTGATCTCTGGCCTCCTTCGGCATCTCCTCAATGAACTGCTTGAACATGTTTATATAATATGTTTGGCATCTGTTCATCCCATCATGAACGTCTTTTGATTTTATTCCCCTGAGAGTGGGCTACACTTTCATGATGATCCCAAATGTTGTCAAAGATGCAGAAGTTCTCAGTCCACCATATGCTTGAGGTGTTGGGCTATTCTCCCGTAAGCAGGCTTGGCTACATGAGTCCTTTCTTTTCTCTGTCAGCAAGGTCTGTCTGTAGTAACATTTACTAAAATCCAATGATAATTTCAAAAAAATTACTTTATTTATATAGTGTTAATATTTTATTTATTTTCTTCTCATAAAGATATTGTTAATATTATTTGATTATCTCACTGAACAGTGGGTTTTCCTTATGCATTTTCATACTTGGTTCTGCTGGTAGGTCACCTTCTTCTGTCTATCTGCTTTCATACTCTTTCCTGGCCGTGCCCTTTGCCCCAGTCTCACCAATTCCAAATTCTCATCTTGTGTTCAGTCACCCTGTTCACAGACTTCCGTAAAGCTTTTTCTTCTCTCATGAGCTTGGTCATATCCTTGTTTCCTCCCTGCCTGAGACATATATTACACACACGGAACCTCTGCACATGAGAGGAACCACGCTGTACCTGCCCTCTGGAGCCTGGGTGATCTCACTGAATATATGTGCACAGCCCCCCATTCTCTTTAGCCATGCCCATCAATGGGCATTGAGGCTCTCGTTCGACAGAACTTGTCGAGAGCTGCACGTCAGAGCTGGTCTCCATGGTGCTGGCGTAGCTGTGATGCTCTCAGCTCTGAGGACTGCTCTGTATCCTTGGATGCACTCATGTGCATTGGCGGCCTCTCATCCTTTAGCCTCCCGGGTACCTTCCTGCTTCTAAGAGTCAGAAGATAAGAATACTCGAGTGGTGTTTTCCTCAGTGCAGAGCTGAGGATCTCGGGGACTTCCGTGCACTGGCTGTGTTCAGGAACATCCTGCTTCCTCTGAAGGTTGCTTGCCTTGGTTCATTCTCTCAAGCCCTCTGGGAGTGGGTGTCGAGTGCTTTTCTAATATTTCAGTTAGTCTTCATGAGAGTGCAGGTTTCTTAGAAGAAAAATTCTTGATGGGTTAGCTTCTGTTTCATCGATTCTCTTCATCCTGTTTTGGGTTTAATTTGTTCCGTTCTCTAACTCCTTAAAGCTATAGCTTAGATAAGAAATTTTAAACCTTCCTCCTCTCTGAAACAAATATGCACAAACCCTTACCAATCCAATCTTTACCTACAATTTTAGAATTGTGTCTGTCACGGATGTTACCTTAACTTTATATAAAAATTTATAACATTAAGACGTTATCTTGGTTGCTGAGATCTTAGCGCTTCCAAACATTCCACCTGAGGCAGACTGTCCTTCTATTCTCTATACTATTGGCTTTAAGACGGAGTAGTCTAGAGCCAGAGTGAACACACCATGGTGCAAAGGTTGACTCTGGTGATGGTCATGTATCATCCAAAGGGAGGGAAGTCCTGCTGTTCTAGTCTGCTAGGAACAGGGTTAGTTCACCATACGTTTCAGATAACAGTTCATCAGTGAAAGACGCAGGGCAGGAAGCTGTAGGCGGAACTGAAGCAGAGGTCATGGAGGAGCGCTCTTTATAAGAATACTTCCTGAGTTCTAGACAGCTACCTTTTTATACAGTCCAGGGCCCCTACCTAGGAATGGCACCACACACAATGGGCTAAGCCCTCCTACCTCAATTTGCAGTTAGGAACAATTTCCAGAAGCTATGCCCACAGGCTAATCTGATCAAGACAATTTTCCAGTTAAGACTTCCTCAGATAATCCTTGGCTGTGTCAGGTTGACAGCTGGAGTTAATGAACACACCAGTCACGATGGCAGGTGGCTTGTGAAAGGTGGGTCTTGGGAATCAAGAGGAGGCCATCCCTGGGCCATTCTGACATGGGGATACAATGGAAATTATCAAGAAAGTCATGCCTACCAAGTGGCTAGCATCCCAAGCAGGGGTTGGCCAGGGTTGTGTAAGAGCATCCTGAACAAGAGAGGCAATAAACAAAACCCAGAGGCTAAGAAGGGAGGAAAAACGTAGGGAGATTGATTGTAAGGGTTGCACAACACCAGATACAGTGATCAGGAAAGGGCAGACAAGGGAAGCTATCCAGACCTGGTCCAGGAGAACGCTCCATACCTTTATTCTGAAAGATCAGTTACTAAGTAAAAGGACCCAACATCTGTCTTAGAGTACAGAGTGTGGAGGAAAGGAAAGATAAGATACGGTACCTGTTCGTGAACCAGAGACACTAAAACAGAATAGGGCAGGCGAGCTTTTGGCCTGAATATATAGTGGAAAAGATGGGGCCTGAAAGCCATTCCATGGTTTCTTGGTCAGGGTTTGTATCCCTGCACAAAACTTCATGACCAAGAAGATTGGGAGGAAAGGGTTTATTCAGCTTACACTTCCACATTGCTGTTCATCACTCAAGGAAGTCAGGACTGGAACTCAAGCAGGTCAGGAAGCAGGAGCTGATGCAGAAGCCATGGAGAGATATTTCTGACTGGCTTGCTTCCCCTGGCTTGCTCAGCTTGCTTTTTTATAGTGCCCAAGATTACCAGCCCAGAGATGGCACTCATCACAATGGACTGGGTCCTCCCACTCGATCACTAATTGAGAGAATGCCTTACAGCTGGATCTCATGGAGACATTTCCTCAAGGGAGGCTCATTTCACTGTGATAACTCCAGCTGGTGTCAAGTTGACACAAAACCAGCCAGTACACATGGATGGTGGACAATGATAGTGTTGTACTAGGAACGGGTGGCTTGGGAACAGAGAAAGGGTGGTTTGTAGGTTTCTAGTACCAGGAAGGGACGTAAGGAATTGCAGTGTAGATGAGCATTGTTCTCAGAGTCACGTGCTCACAGGTGGAAGGATATGCTATCTTCTGCTGCATCAGCACCACTGTGATAGTGTGTGCCCCGTGTTGTGGGTTGTAAGAGGGGATCCTTTCAACTTTTGTAGTAGGAGACACTTCCCACCAAATGGCAGACACTCAATTACAAAATGCCTGGCAATGTCGAATGTTTTTAAATTTCTCAAAACTTTTTGGGAACTAATGGATTCTTTAGGTGGTGACTGAAAGAAGAATGGTTTCTTTTTCTTTCTCTACAACTTCTTGTTCCAAGGGTTTTGCCACACATTCCTGCCATGACTTGTTGCCTAACTGCAGCCTCCAGGAAACAAGGCCAATATCCATGGACTGCAACCTCCAAAATCATGAGCTTATACGACCTGACCTCGACCTCCTCCTCTTCCTCCTCCTCTTCCTCCACCTCCTTCTTCTCCTTCCTCCTCCTCCTCCTTCCCCTCCCTCCTCCTCCTCCTTCTTCCCCTCCCTCCTCTTTCTCCTCCTCTTCTTCCTCCTCCTCTTCCTCCTCCTCCTTCTTCCCCTCCCTCCTCTTTCTCCTCCTCCTCTTCCTCCTCCTCTTCTTCCTCTTCCTCCTTTTCCTCTTCCCTCTTCCCTTCCTTCCTCTTCCTCCTCCTTCCCCTCCTTCCTCCTCTTTCTTCTCCTCCTCCTCCTCTCCCCCCACCTCCTTCTTGTTAATAACCTCAGCTATTTTGTTCCAGTGGTAGAAAGCTCACAAACCATAGCTGTTCCCAGGTGGGTCTTCCCTGATGCCATAACCTGTCTGTCAGAATGTTTTTCTGCAGTCAGTTTCTGAGCATGCCCTTGCTCTTTCTGATGTATGTATCTAGCTCTTTTTGGTGCCTGGAGCTGGATCATTCCAGCTCTGACTTGGTCATTGTGGCTGCACTGTTCTGGGACTGCTTACCTGCCCTTGTTGGCTTCAGAAGGTGACTATCAGATTCCAGTCAGCTCTGCTAACTCCTTGGGGTTTGCACATCACTACACAGCACAATCAGCCAAGATCTTAAATTGAAGACCTGCCTAAGTGTTTCTCAAATCTGGTTTTTAGAGCTCTACACAACCGCCAGGGCCCGTCCACTCTGCAGCTGGCGGCACTCTGCTAAAACTCTTTATATTGTTTATACTGTTGTTTATGATGCAGGCAGTGTCTGGGGTTAGGTTTGAAGGGGAACAGCAAATCTACCATGGAGTTTTGTTTGATAAAGTACTTGAGGACCTATGGCATGCTACCTTGCTCTAAGGGCAATCAACTGCCAAGTCCTGCCTGCTTCCTGACATGGTCTCTGCAGTAGGACATAGCACTTGATACAATTTGAAGGGGTCGGTCCTGCTTACTAGATTGGTAACCTTGGAGACAAGACGTTGCTTATCTTCTCTGAGATCCAGTCTCATCCTCTGGAAAGTGAAGTCCTAGGGGTGCTCACCTGTTTTGGTGAGATACAATTTAATCATAAAGGATCTTGGAACCAAGCTAAGTACACACTCTTGGTCACAGTGATCTTTTCTCTGGTGTCATTTAACTCTGTCCCCCCATGTCTAGTCTTGGGGCACAGATTTGTCCCTCCTCAGGTGGACACCAGAGTTGGGTACTCTCTTTTGATCTCAGTGACTGGTATTCTCTCTCCCATGTACTGATTTTTTGTTTTGCTTGTGTGATATATGGTTGGGAATGTGTGTATGTGTGTGTGATATATGTGTGTACATGTGTGTATGTATAAGTATATGTATGTGTATGTGTTTGTATGTGTGTGCATGTATGTATGCATGTGTGTATGTGTATATGTATGTGTAAGTATGTGTATGTTTGTAGTATGTGTATGTGTGTATGTTTGTATATGTGTGTGTTCATGTGTGTATATGTGTGTATGTGTATACATATGTGTGTATGTGTGTCTTTATACGTATGTGCATGTGTGTATTTATGTGTGTATATGTGTATGTATGTATGTGCATGTGTGTATATGTATGTATATACATATGTATGTGTGTGTTCATATGTGTGTATATGTATGCATGTGTCTATGTGTGCGTGTATGTGTGTGTATAGTGTGTGTATGTATGTATGTGTATGTATATGTGTATGTGTATATGTGTACTTGTGTGTGTGCACACACACATGCGTGCCTATGGGGGCCAGAGGTTGACCTTGGGTATGTTCTTTAGTTGCTCTCTTTATTTTTTGAGAACAGTTTCTCTCACTGAACCTGCACTTATGACTGGCTAAACTGGCAGGCCAGCATCCTCCAGAGGCCTACCTGCCTCTGCTTGCCTAGCACTGGCCACACCCAGCTTTTAACGTGGGTGCTAAAGTTCTGCATTCAGGTCTTCATGCTTTCCCACCAAGCAGCTTACCCACTGAGCTGCCTCCCCAGACCATCCTGTGTACTTTTTAATTGATCATTGTGTATCGTGTCTACATCTGGATTTTTAACCCATGTCCTTAGTCCCTGAATAACATATCCCTAGAAGCACAGAAGGA
This sequence comes from Rhabdomys pumilio, assembly GCA_030674055.1. Lineage (NCBI taxonomy): Eukaryota > Metazoa > Chordata > Mammalia > Rodentia > Muridae > Rhabdomys > Rhabdomys pumilio. The sequence goes on along the minus strand of JANHMN010000011.1, from coordinate 73,843,889 downwards.
CCATAGGGACTCCATCCCACCCTTGGCTCATGAATGCCAGAGCAATCCATTCCGCTATCACATTTGCCCAGTCTTTGGCCTACTTCATTGGAAATTTGTCCCATATTACTTGGGGCTGGGAAGATAGCTCAGTGGTTAAGAACACTTGTTGCTCTTGCAGAGGAATACAGTTCTCAAGTCAGGTGGCTCACAGCTGTGACTCCAGTTCCATGGAATCCAACACTTCTGGCCTCTAGGGAACCAACACTCATGTGCACATGCCCATCACACAGAAACACACACATACTCATAATTTAAATATACACAACAAGTTTTAGAAGCATGCAAAAATAACACAGTGCCAAACTCAAGCAGGGGAGCAGCCAGATGTCAAAAAACAGATTTCACGAGCCAAGTACTTCTGGGAAAGAATGGACATTCTCATAAAAAATATAGCAATTCAGCCATTTGTAATTTTTTTGGCTAATTATTACTATTGAGTGTGTGTGTGTGTGTGTGTGTGTGTGTGTGTGTGATATGTATTGAAGGCATGCACGTGCCATTCATGGAAGACTCCTGGAGACCAAAGGACAACTTTGTGATGGGTTCCCTCTTTGCGCCTTTATGTGGGTTTTGGGGATGGTGCTGGGGTTACCAAGGTGGTGTGCAAGAATTTCATCCTGGCTCATCTTTCCAGCATTTGTATGCGATGTTTCAAGGCTGAAGGCAGATGAACAAACTCAGGGATCTCTAAGAAGAGAGTGTGGAGTTTCTAGACTGTACTCCAGAGTCACAGTGTCACATACAAATTCCACATTCCCTGTCCCCAGGGTCGGGTCTGATGAAGGCTTTGTGCATCTCAGGAAAGGTCAGACAGTTCTCAGCTGATGTCACCCAGTGAAATGACAGAGTAGAAAACAAAGTGACAAATTCGGTGAGTACTAAAGTTCACAGCCTAGTGCCGCTGCCACGCTCCACAAAACCGGCTTTGCCTCACTCCAAACGAGGCCCTCAGAGTTAACCTACCATCTGCACAGCTTGCTTATTTCCAACAGCCAAATATTCACACCAAGAACAAGGCCTTGTCAGCACCAAGAAGTCACATCAGACAAGCTGAGCCTCCTGTAAAGGAGCTACAGAAGGGACTCATACAGGCGTGTTGTTGTATGTGTGCATAGTTTCCATGGGAGACTGCTCAGCAGATCACTAGCAGCTGTCTTCTGGATGCATACCTCTGCGATGTGGATTTTAAATAGGTGTGTTGATTTACAGCCACACCCGTATCCAAGCTTCCAAGACATCTGTCAAGAAGTGTCTTTGAACCTATCAAAAAGCCATGGAATGCAGGGGATTTGAGAAGGGGACTCGGTGCAGAAAGGATGCATGACAAAGTGACTAGGTGGATCTCTGACGGTAGAAGAAAATGAAAGGAATTAGAAGAAAGAGATGAGGCAAGGATTTCATCTTCTGTCCTGGGGCTGGAAAGGCAGCAAACACATTCCTTTAGGCTCAGATATAAAATAGCACTTTGCATGTGTGATGGGACACTCTAGAATCTCAGTTACTAGGGAGACTCTGCAGGAGGAATTTGAAGTTTGGGTATACTCTGGGCAACTCAGCAAGATCTTGTCTCAAAATAAAAACAAACACAGGGATGGGGATAGAGCTGAAATGGTAGATAAATGGCTGGTATGCTCAGGACACTGGTTCTGAGTATTGTATGTATGCACATGAATACCAGCTACAAACCAGCCGTATAGTTTTTGGTACCTTGTCACTCACTCATTCCTGTGGCTACTATGACTCGGAAAGGTTATTTTAAGTTAAGTTTATTCCTGAGATTTCTGAGGACATCACAGCCAGCGTTGGCACCACACCATTAACATCCGTGAATGAAAACAGATCACCTATAACCTCAGACTTCCATGAGTTGTGGTGGTTCACATAGTAGTGGGGACAGAAGAAGGGTAGTTGTGGTCATACACGCGGTGATAAGTCTTGTGAAAGAGAAACGGATTCATAGAGTATTAGAGGAGACAGTTGAAGTTGTCTGTCCCTTATGTGGTGGGGCTCAGGAGTAACATACACACACGTGGTAGTCAGTACGATCCTCCCATCATGCACCAAACATGAGAAACCAGCATCACTATTCTGCTACAATAAATACCAGCATCAGAGTAGGTAAGGATCAGGGGAGAGCAGTGTGAATATTTTGTCTAAGCTCTGCCCCACATACCTGGCAATGGCCAGGTGTGCCTGACTCACTATAAAAGGGGCTACTTGCCCCCTCCTTGGCACTCTCTTGCCTTCTTGCTCCCCCTCTGTCCTTTTGCCACTTTCCCCTCTCTCTCCACGTGCTCCTGGCCAGCCTCTACTCCTCTCCTCTCTCTGCCTTTTGCTGTCTCTACCCTCTCAACTCCCCTCTCCACACCCTGAATTAACTCTATACTATTCGGTCCAGTGATTGGTTCCTCTGGGGGAAAGAATGCCTCAGCATGGGCCTCACAGAGGTTCCCCCTTCTCCCACACCTTACCACACCTCCACCAAACATATTCCATCTGTCCTTATCGTTTTATAAACACAACAAGCAGGACCACTCATCTTAGGGTGGAGTGCAGAGTCAGGAGCTGCGGCATGATGTCCTAAATAGTAGTGGGCTGCTGGCTCCAAACTCAGAGTATTCTTCGGGATTGGGTCCCCATTACTTCCTTGTGAATTTTATTAAGCTGTTTCCTGTAGTTTGCCCTTTTGGATTAGTGATTCTGCGTACCAGAGTCTTATTGTACTCTAGGCTTCCTCCAGAGCCTACAGAAATACTCTCTCAAAAATAGATCATCCTGCCTTCCTCTCCTGCCTGCTATTTAATACCCTGTCTCATACAGACGGCTTCCTTTTGTTCTCTGGAGGCTTACTTTTGTAAAAGCCCCCACCAGTCACGCTTCCTGTAGCAGCTCGGTTTGGTTCAACATCCTCACTCCTCGGCCGTGACAGCAGCAGACAGAACAGAGTAAAACTCACTGACAGGATTGCGAAGCTGCTGTGCTTCCCTCCAGCCTCACGGCAGCTCTGTGCCTCACCACAATATGACATAAATGTGTAACCACTTTTCATAGTGTCAAGAAGCTAGAGGTGATAAGCATTTTCAGTTCATAGGCAGCGACTTCTGATTTTTAACTTGTTAGGGACAGGGGGCATCTCCATCAGTGGTCAATCCTTTGGAGACTGACTCTTGAGTGTTTTCTGACTTTTATTAACATGTACATTTTGGGGAAGGACCTGATTAGATGTCACTAGACATGGAGAAACAAGAATGATAAATGAAATTTGACTCAATAAAGATGCAGGGAGAGTTCAGGGCTGCGTCATATACAGGAAGGTGCTAAACAGGGATTTTTAAGAAAACCAAGTTTTTCAAAGTTTTAATGAAATTTTTGATTACCTTACAAATAAATGGGCTATATTGTGACATTTTTGTTCTTGCATGGATGAAGGCCGACTCTTCTTATTCTGCATCTCCGGTGATGGTGGGGAGTCTAGAAACATCACCCTCACTCATCTGGGCCATAGAATCTAGCTTCTTCGCACCCAGGAGAGGGTGGCTTGGCAGTCTTGACTTAGGGCTATAACCTGGAAAGGCTTCTCCTACCTAAGCAAGCCCCACACTAACTAGGAGAGCCATAAATGGCTCCACACTCCTTGAAATTTACTCTTGCTAACTGAACAGTTTTTGGATTGCCCACTGGTAGTAGCTATATGAATGCTCTCATTTCCAGGAAAGTGACATACATTTATGCCTGTTAGTATTCTGTCTAAACTCCATCTCCACAGTTACCTGGCAACAGCCAGGTAGGCCTGGCCCACTATAAAAGGGGCTGCTTGTCCCCTCCTCTTTTGATCTTTTGCCTCTAGCTTCTCTGTTCCCTTCCCCCCTCCCCCCTCCCCCCTCCCCTCTCCGCCCTCTCCCCTCTCCTTCCCCCTCTCTCCACGTGGTCATGGCCGGCTTCAACTTCTCTTCTTCCTCTCTCTTCTTTTTCTTTTCTTCCATCTTCTTTTACTTCTCCCCCCCCCCCCCCATCTTTGCCCTATCTCCTGAATAACCCCCCCCTCCCTGGAACCGTTTGGTCTGGTGTGGTCTATTTTAGGCTTCGTGTGGACGTCTAACAGAGCCCCTTTAGAAATGAGTCCAGCTCAGTCTGTGTCAGTGCTGTCCATAGGCTTGCAAGACTGGATAAAGACGTCCAGGTACACCTGAAGATTTTAAAAGTCTCTGTGTATGTGTGCAGATGTAGGGGCTATGGACACATCAATGCCAATCTTCACCAAGTCCAGAAGAGGACATTGGATCTCAGGGAGTTGGGGTTACAGGTGGTTGTGAGCTGCCATGTAGGAGCTGGGAACCAAACTCAGGTCCTCTGCAAAAGCAGCGAGTGCTCTCGACTGCTGAGCCATCTCTCCATGCCCTAACTTCGAAAATTTTTAAGGCTGACTTGGTAGTTGGGTTATGAATGAAAAATGCTGACTACAGGACTTTAAAGGCATCCTCACAGGACACAGGGCAAAAACGACCAGACATAGGACAAGCTAAAAAACCAAAGATATAGGAAAAGATATATCCAGTCCACATGGCCTTCCTCACCCTATAGTGTTAAGTGTTCTGGATAATACTGCATTCACCCTCCTGTGACATTTGTACTATTTGACAGTTTTGTTTTTCGTCACTGGGGAGCAAACCCAGGACTTATATAAGCCAGACACATGCTGCACCACTGAGCCACACTGCCAGCCTCATCGGAGGCTTACTTTATTCAAGTACCTGCTACGTCCTCTGACTTTCCAATCGTGTAATCTCTTTAGTAACCGACTTTCAAGCACCAGTTAATTGCTTCCCCTAGTTCGATAGCATAAGAATTGGAAAGCAAAAGTTTTTTAGTTGGGTTTTAGATTAGGTAAATGATTCCCCTGCTCGGTGCCAAAGAAATGGAATGCAACTAGAGACAGTAGATGGGAAAGAGGAAACATGGCTGAAGCTTAGCTTTCACCTCCAGCTGCTGCTGCTGCTGCTGCTGCTTCTTTTTTTTCCTCTCACATCCTGACCTCAGTTTCCCCTCTCCTTCAGTGCCCCCCACTCCCTCCCCTCCAGATACAATCTTCTTCCATTTCCCTTTGGGAAGGAGCAGCTCTCCCAGGGATAGCAACCAAGCACAGCATAACAAGTTACAATAAAACTGGACACAAACCCTCATACCGAGACTGGATGAGATAATCCGGTAGGAAGAAAAGGGTCCCAAGAATAGGCAAAGATGTCAGAGACACCCATACTCCCACTGTTAGGAGTCTGTTGCATGTAGCTTCCAGCTTAGCTCGCAACCAACCCCCAACCTGGTAAAGCTGGGAGCTGCTGTCCCGGCTCCACCAGCTACCTCTTCTTCCTGGCTAGCTTCATCAAGCCATCATCAACCACTCCATCTTCTCTCTTTCTCCTGCCCGCCTTAGCTCCACAGAAGAAAAATGCTAGACAGCTATATTTTTTAAAAACTATCCAGATTGCACAATTGCTGGGCACTGAAATCTCTCTCCCTAATCTTATCAGCTCTCCCATACCAGCTGGTCTATATCAGCCAGCCTCCACCAGTGTTGGAGGCCACTGGTTCTAGTTATCCCAAGATCTGACATGGTTGTTCATGCTTCTTATTCCAAAACCTGGCTGAAAGAGCCTCTTTCCTTCCTCTCATCCCTTCTCTTCCTCTTGGGACCTGGAAATCTGACCTTTACCCTTCACCCATCAATTGGCTCTTGCCTTCTTTCTTGACACGATCAAGAACCAATCAGGGAATTTGCACCTTTCCCTAAAGGAGTCCCACAAGAACACCAAGCTATACACTCATAACAGATATGCAGAGGGCCTAGGCCAGACCCAGCCATAAGCCTGAAGACACATAACGGGCATTTAAGTCAACATGGCGGCCGCTCAGGGCAGAATGTGTAGTTAACCTTCAGAAGGGAAATGGGAAACTCTACATCTTCACGAGGGAGTCACGTACCTCATGGCCAGCCTTGGCCCCATAACTCTCTTACAAGTGAGCAGCACTGGAAATGGAAATCAGGAATTGTGGCAGAATAGCTTTAGTTTAAAATATCATCAGGGAAAACTAGGCTGAGCAGGGCCCTGTCTGAAGCAACTCTTTCGAACACTATAGGCAACAGGAAGAAAAATAACCATGTACGGTGGAGCCTTCATCACAGGCCACGGTCACTATGCAGAGTCAACACCTACACTGAGCCTGTGGTGAGCATCTGCCAGAGGCCCAGGCTCCCCATCCTCTCGTCCACTTCCCTCCCGCCCATTTGCTCCTCCTTCCTTCATCTTTCTCTCCCTGGTTCCTTTCTTTCTATGCTGACATGCCCTCTTTCTACGGATTACAAGGATCTAATTGAGAGAGAATTGCATTAGAATAGAAAGGTCTCTCCACACTGGAGTAAGTGGCCTTTAAAGTAAATAACCGAATTTTACACTTCAGTGATGTCAAAACCACAGCCATTTCAAAGTAGAAATTTAATTCAATCAAACAGGTGTTTACATTTATCTAAATATGTGATCCACTGGTGAATATTAGTTTTCTCACCACTATGCATTTATTTTTAGATATTCAAAAACTTCACTGTTGATTTCCCCATGAAAAAGGAAACAGAGAACCAATGTTTAGCTCCCACCTTCAACCCAAAATGGCTCGCTGTGCGGGTCAATGGTGCATCTCTCCTTTGTCTGGGGTCACAGGCGGCAAGGCAGAAGACATGGCTTGTGGTACGCATCGATCTGCTGCTCCCTGGTCTCCCAAATGAAGAACACTTTCACAGAGTCATGGAGAAGGTGAACACATTGGGTTTCTGAAGAAGTGCCAAGTTTCTTCAGGTTAAGCACTGCATTGTTCTGATGACTCTTCTGAATCTGTTCCCATCAGAAAGCTGTCTAGATAACATCCAGAAAGTTCTACTTAACTCTTCTACCAGCACATTAACATAAGAATACGTGACTCAAAATAACATCTAAGGGGTACTGGAAAACGTTACATTCAAACCAGGCAACTATAGAACTACTTACTAAATATTATGTTATAATATGATTTATTGACCTAAACATTGTTATGTTATTTGTTATAGGGGCTTGTGTAGTGGAGGCATTATGTCATTATGTCATCAAGGCTGGCCTTGAACTCTGGATCCTTGTATCTCCAATTCCCATATGCTGAGATCACAGGTGTGTACCAGCACACCTGGCCCATACATTGGTTTTGAAGGCACTACATATATTAGTATATATTACACAAAATTCAAATGCTCAGTGATTGTAGAAAGGTGATTTTGAGACTGACATGTTATCGTTGTACCGTATATAACAGAAGCAGGTTGCATTACTGGGATCAGAGTCAGATGGCCACCAAAGTGAATTTGGGGTGAGGAATTTCATAATATAATAGAAAAGCCACCACAAACACCCTCATAGCACGATTTATCCTCTTGATTCTACTGTAATGTATGACACAAATACACAGGATTAATAGCGAAAGGGACTAATGTCTGAGCAGGCAAATATCTAACAGTTCAAAAATAGAGGAAAACTAACACAACCTGCCATGAAATCAGGAAGGAACGAAAAAGTACTCTTGAATGATTTAACACCCCCCAATGTGTGTGTGTGTGTGTGTGTGTGTGTGTGTGTGTGAGAGAGAGAGAGAGAGAGAGAGAGAGAGAGGCAGAGACAGACAGACAGACAGACAGAGACAGACAGGGGGAGGGGGAAAGAGAGGGAAAGGGAGAGGGAAAGGGGAGGGGAGGGGGAGAGAGAAGTTTGGAGTGTGGGGTATGGGCATGTGCATATGCCTGAGACCAGAGGAATAGGTCTCTGTCCTCTGTCTACCTTGTTTGTCCCTGAGACAGGGTCTCTAACTGAGTCTGGAGCTCTCTGGTACCCTGTTAGCCCCAGTGAGCCCTGTCTCAGCTCCCCGTGGTACTGTAGTTAAAGGCTTGTGAACTCCTCCCTGGCATTTTAGAAGGGTGTTGGGCATTTGAACTGGTGCCCTTACCCACCGAACCATTTCTCCACCCTAAATCTTCCTTAATAGAAATCGTTCTGCAAACTTTTCCTCTGTGGGTCTCAGACTCTCACCACATTAGCTCGGTTCCAAGCCAAAGACTTTATTTCCACATTTTGTTGTTGCTTAAAGGAAAGACACTTGCAACTGTGGTCACATGAAGTTACGACTGAGTGTGCAGTAGTTCACACCAACATCTGGATCCAGCTAAAGTCTCCTCAGAGTCTCTGGGCCCAAGTGTCCAGTTTCTTAAAGAATCAAATAAACATGAGCAACTCTGTGGTAGACATTCTTAATGTGACCTCTGACCCCACATGCCTGGTATTGTGTTTGCAGAGCCAGAGCACACACTGGAATATTGTATTATTGTATGAGGGTCGTGTGTGTGTGTGTGTGTGTGTGTGTGTGTGTGTGTGTGTTTGTGTATTGCCTGCACATTCATTGTCGCCTGGCACTTGAATGAATACCTAGTTTGTCCAGATAAAATGAGCACACAGCATTTATCTATTCAGCCAATCCTAGCCCGCGTGCTCTCATTCCCAAGGAAACACAGGTGTTATACTCTTACATTTTTTTCAAGGCAAAATGTTACCCCTATAACATGGAGCTGAACTACGAATTTGCTCTAGGCCCTTGCACAAAGGGTCCTCCTGCTCACAAACACCTCTCTCCCTTAGCTCCTCTTCTCCGTATCATGACCTGCAAACTGCAACATCTATGCAGACTTCCTATTTGCGACATAGTTTCAGGTTTTTGTGGTGACTGTAGTCTTCAGCCCATGAATTAACCCAACTGGGACAGTCACAGCTCTCAGGGAACTGTCTCATTCTTAAGACATTAGTAATTGTGCGCCATTTCTTTGTGGCCAAGGTACAGTCATGGGGAAAAGCTGAAATAGCTGAGAGATGGCTGTGTCGAATGATAACACTGATGGAGGGCAGACCTGGAGGACACACGGACGTGGAGCTCACACACTGTTTTTTCCCTGTGGATCTAGACAAACGACATTGAAAACATTACTCAGAGCCTGCAACGTTGATGCTTCTGTAAGCCTGGCTGAAACCTGATTGTGTGTGTGTGTGTATGTTGCCAATATGTCCCTAAATGGTGCTGTTTGGCTTGTCTGTGAAGGACATTTTGAAGGAAAAAGAAGGTAATACATGCTTCCCCCGGAAGTGATGGTGACCATAGAATCAAGAGATGGACGTTATTTTCTGAACTCTTGATTCCTGATTTGATTACGTTTACTCCACACAATTAGGTCTATGGAAGAATGTAAAAATAAAAGGACTGGACTCTGCCAGCTTTAAGTCTTTTCCGACATTTTTTTGGTCATCACCAGATGACCGTGAGGAGGAGTGCGTTCTTAAGCAGTGCTACCAGCAAATGGTGAAATTCCACCTCAGACCTCAGCCACCAACACCCTTGTTAGGTGGATTAAATAAATACTTCGCATTATAAACAGATGATCTTGAATAGACACATATGCCATTCACTCTCAGCATTGCTATGTGTCTGCCCTCCAACAGGAATCCTCTCCATCTTCCTACACTCAGTTCTTCAATATAGAGTTCCATTTTAGGGGGAAAATCTGAATTTGAGTGTTCACCACTGACCAGGTACTCTGAAGGCATCCTTTTATATTCAGAAATACTTGTTCAGCCACCAGAACAAAGGGGAAGATGGCCATGCATGTCTGTGTGGTTTGGTATCAGGGCCACTCATCCCATGTTCATGGTGACCATTGCTTCTGAGAGGAGCCCTGGTTAGGAGATGCCCAGAGGCTGGCCGGGGTCAGACATTGCTCTGCTGCAGCAGGAGGCTCCTCAGCTCACGCTCCCTCTGATCCTCCTGCCTGTATTGCTCTTCAAGTTTCTGTTTCTCAGAATCCGCACAGTAGAAGGTACAATCCGAGCTCTTCCGGATCTGCTCGAATTGACTGAAATCAGCCACATACTTTCCAGTTTTGGAGAGGGAAACCACAGGCACAAACTCAAAGCCCCAGTAGATCTCCTCTGGGATGTAAGATGTCCGGCTCTGGCAGACTGCGCTGGTGGATTCCACAGTGGCATTGAGAAGCACCACCAATTCAAACTCCTTTTCCTTTAGGTTCTGGGGTGTGAGGTCCCGAAGGGGGCTTCTCTCATCCAACACGTGGTAGAAGGTCATGGGCAGGATAAGGAAGGGACTCTCAGAAGAGGAGTCCACGTGGAATTTGACGGTGGCCTGGTTGAGGAGAATGCGCTCTCCCTCTTTGGTAACATGCGTCTGCAGGAGTTTTCCGGAGAGCTGGCACTGAATCAAGAGACTCTTCCTCATGTTGGCCACCTGGATAACCAGGCATAGCTTCCCATTCTGCTTGCTGATGACGGCACAGTGGCTGAATTTAATGGTCTCAGCTCGCTTTTTGGGTCTTGCAATTTTGGCCAGGAAGGTCCCTGTAATAAAGATCTCAATCAAGGTGGTGATGACTAGTTGGGCAACCAAAAGGAAGATAGCATGGGGACACTCCTCTGTGATGGAACGAACCCCATAACCAATGGTGGTCTGAGATTCCAAGGAAAAGAGGAATGCTCCTGTGAGAGAGTCCACTTTCATAATACAGGGTGTGTGGTTAGAATTAGATTCCCCAAGTTCTAAGTCACCATGAATAAAAGCTATGGCATAGTAGACCACTCCAAACAGAAACCAAGTCATCACAAAGGTGGCAGCAAAGAGGGTGAGCTTATATCGCCACTTCATGTCGATGACCGTTGTCCACAAGTCCTGGAGGTAGAGCAAATAGATACCATCTACCTTGTCAATTCTCACATTGCTGTGTCCACTCTTTGACATGACTCGGGGTCTGTGGGCTTTGAGTCCAACCCCATTGGTATGCTTTACCAGTGGGGCACTGGACATGCCAATGTGAATGGCATCCATTCTCAGGCTCTTTGGACCACCTAAAGAAATAACAAAGAAAGATGTGACTTACAACCTTTTAGGTGGGACACATAAGAAAGTAGAAAAGACAACAGCAGAAGCCTTTTGTTACAGTTTGGTGTTAATCTTCTACCGCATGCAGTAACTGTATTCTATTTCCATGTGCCATAAGACTGAATACACAGTTGTCTCTTGGTATCTTTCAGGTAGTTTTAATTGTCAGTTCAGCACCATCTAAAACCACATGGGAAAAGAGTTTCAATGAGGGATTATCTTGATCAAGTTGGCCAGTGGGTGTGTCTATGGTAAATTTTTATGATTCCATCAATTGAGGTAGGAAGTGTTTCCTACCGTGTGCTATAAGTGGAACCATTCCTTAGTTGGGAGATCCTGACTCTGCAGCTGATTGCCTCTACCAAGAGTAGAGAAAGTGGGCTAAGCAGCCATGTATTCCTGCTCTGTTTCTCCAGTATGAATGTGACGTGACCAGCTGTTTCAGACTCCTGTCTCTGCGACTTCCTCCCCATGACGAACTGTAATCTGGATTTTGAATTGAAATAAACCCTTTGTCCACTTAGTTGTTTCTCACACAAAAGATTTATGTGTATATATGTGCGTTGAGAGGTTGTGCCTGCCGAAGCCAGAAGAAGGAATCAGATTCCCCAGAGCTAGAAGAGCTACATGCAGTTGTGACTATCTGACTTGGGTGCTGGGAACAGGGTCCTCTGCAAGAGTAATAAGCTATCTTAACTACTGAACCTTTTCTCCCTTTAAGTTGCTTTTGTCATGATATTTAGCAACAGGAAATAGAACTGAGACAATTTCCAGTGGCTCCCTGTTTTTAGGGTGCCCTGTAGATACAAAACCCTGCCGTGAGCCATGATTCCTTTTTGGAAATGACAAATTGTCTGCATGCAATCTGTGCATATCATTCTCAGTGCTTTAAACCATCTCTAGTTCATTTATTGAACTTTACATGGTGTGACTAATACATGGTGAAGTAATACCGTGCTGTCTACTTGGGGAGTAATTATCAGAACCATGTCTGCATATGTCCAGGGCAGGTGCAACTGCACCCAGTGTCTTCACCTCTCAGTAGCTCCAACCTACAGATAGAAAACTCAGGAGGACAAGGGAACACTGAGCGTAAATGTAAGGAATGAAGCAGAACTGTGAAAGGCAGGCTAGCTGACTTGAACTGGAGCTGTGGAAGCAGTTGAGTAAGAGACCAAAGCTAGTGTGGATAAAATTCTGACTCCACAGCTGATAGGCTATGTGAGGCAGCATAAACTTTCAGCCTCTCTAGACCTTCTCTCTCTCTCTCTCTCTCTCTCTCTCTCTCTCTCTCTCTCTCTCTCTCATATTTTATTATTTACATTTCAGATGTCATTCCCTCCTCCCAAACCCCCATCCCACTCACTCCTCCTTTTTGCTTTTATACCATTTTAATTACATGCGAGTATTAAGGTCAGTTCTAGGTTGAGGAACTAGGAATACGATAGATAGATGCAAATAGTCAAGGAATAGACAAGACAATAAACACAAATAGTCGAAGAACAAGCAAGGCAATAAACAAACACTGTTTGTAGGGGCTTATCAGGATGACTAAAATATCTGAACCCACTTCCCTCTCCTAACCCAAAGTCGTTTTCATGTCTGAAGCCTACTTCCTTGTTCTAGCCTAGGATTTAGATTCCTGCCTGAAATTACTTCTTTGTTCTAGCCTAATGTCAGATTCTTGCTTGAAGTCCACACCACTTCTTGTCCTTGGCCAATGTCACATTCTTGCCAAGCAGCTCCCAAAGCTGTCTGCCTCTCCCCACCTTTTTATTTCATAAACAAGACTGAGCCTGTCTTAGGTCATTCTGATAAGAATACCTTCCTTACCCATTGTGGAATATGCATTATCAAAAGCAATGCACTTCTGTCTTAGATTGGTAAGGCTCTGTGCAGAATCTTACTTGTCCTTGGCTTGCCAGCCTGTTAATGTAATAACTCTGTCTTGGGGTCCATTTTCATGTTCAAGCCATGTACTTTGGCTGCCAACATGTTGGTGTTGTTAAAGACAAGCTTTAATATGATGGGCAGGAATAAAATATTCCCAGGACAAAAAGGGCTAGCACGATCAAGCTATATATGCCATTCTTGAAGCTTGACCAAAATAGAAATACTGGACCTCATCTCTTTAATTTTAAACTGGCAGTAAGTGTTTTATCCCTGTGTGGATTTTTACCCCACCCTCAGTACATAAACACTGGTAATGTTTTCTAAGATATTTGCATAACCTATTGGTTTTTGTTGCTTCGATAAAATACTGATGAAAAGCAACTTTTGGAGGAAGAAGTTTATTTCATCTTACAGGCACAAACCTTTGTGAAGGAAGTCAGGACAGGAACTCAAGGCAGGAACTGAAGCAGAGATCATGGAGGAACTCTGTGGCTTGCTTCCTCTGTCTTGCTCAGATACCTTTCTTATATAGCCCAGAACCACCTGCTAGAGGATGGTGCTGCCCACAGTTGGCTGTTACCTCCAACGTAAATCATCAGTCAATAAAATGCCCCATAGACCAGCCTACAGGCCAGTCTAGTGGAGGCAGTTCCTCAATTGAGATTGTCCCTTTCCAGGTAATTCTAGGTTACTGTTAGATAAAGAACAAGTAACTTGGGGACTGGAGAAATGGCTAAGAGCACTGACTGCTCTCTCAAAGTTTCTGAGTTCAATTCCCAGCAACCACATGGTGGCTCACAACCATCCGTAATGGGATCTGATGCCCTCTTCTGGTGTGTCTGAAGACAGCGACAGTGTACTAGTCATATACATAAAATAAATAAAATCTTAAAAAAAAAAAAAAAAAAGAACTACAATAGTTTTACTCCTCAAGGTTTCATAATGATTAAATCAGCACCTAAACAAGGCCTTATTCTAAACACAAAATGAGTTATTTTTATCTTGATGATACCAGAAGTTATGCAAATATCTTACAAAACGTTACCAGTGTTTACATATAGTCAGCTTTAATAATTTATCATGATAATATTTAAAACTTGCTTGGCCAGATCCAGAACTGATCTTACATATGAAATATATGTAAGATTGACTACTCATAAAATAGTTTGGGTTTAGCACTATTACCCCAAGTTTTCAGAGACAAAGCAGTATCGATACGTATCCAGACCTCCCTCTTTACTTGCATATGTTATAGCAATTCATTTGTCACCCTCATCCAAGGGAATAACTTAGCATCTACGGTTTCTCCCGCTTCTGATGAAATTTAGGAAAAGCCCAGTTATCAAGCCATGAAAGCCCCACTAGTAGCAAGTAATTAAACTTTCTTAACATCTCCATTGCTGTGCAGGTTATTCTTAGACAAGCGCTACCAATGTCATTTTAGGTGTGATATTTAGGTACACACACAATTCTGCTCTGTTCTTTAGATCAAAATAGAACCAGCTGGAGGAGTCTATTTTAAGAACAAACCAAAAGGACACATAGTGAAGAAATCTAACATAATCGCAGAAAAGAAACAAACCTACCAAGGAGTAGCTCTGGGTTCCCCACTCAGTCCCAGGGAGCACTTTGCCCTGCCTTGACAGCCAGCAGCCAGGGAAGAGCTGGCCGCAAGAGCAGCTTATAGCACCTGCCTTCTGACTGGGACTGGTGACTCCTACATTCCTCAGAAAGATAACGTTGGCGATTACAGAGGAACTAATTCCACCTGACTGGCATGTTTTTTCCCTACCTCATTGGTATTTTAAGAATTGGGGGTAAAAAAATATCCCCCTTTTGAAAAGCAATAAGTGTTGTATGATTCAGGCAATAATCTTTCTGGTAGAGGGACATTAAGGCAATAAAATTCATTTTAGAATGAATGCAGGCAAATCTTTTCATGGAAACAAGGGTCCCCATTGAGGGCCAGCACCTGCTCAGGATGTAAAATGGTGCCACAGGCCATTAAATCTTCCTGTTTCATTACGGACACCCCTCAAAATGACCTTTTTTATTTTTTTTCTTGGAAAGACATGTTTTGTTTTCATTGAAAAGGAAAGCCATAAGCTACTCGGAGCCTCAGCTTCTTGAAGCTTACTTTACACTTCCTAGGATCTATTACTTAGAACCAGGGACATTGGAGGGAATGTGGACCTTCCTTCTGGGGCCCTGGAACATACTCCTTAGTTTATAATGAGGAAGAAAGTAACCCCATTGAGGCTTGGAAAGGGCATGCTATACTGAATGCAGAGGCAAGCTGTGACCAGATCTCTGCCAAAGACAAGCACAGCTTACGTGCAAGTGGCCGGGTGTACTTAAGGAGAAAGACAGAGGAAGGAGGTCGGCTGGGGAACATGCATGCCACTCAATCCACTGAATCCAAAACAAGGGCTTAAGTTTTTCCAGGACAAGTGAAACATGAGTGTCCTGCACACAGAAGAGGCACTCCTTCCTGTACGGCACTCTCCAGATTCTGGGGACTGTGGCCTTGTTCCCTGGAAAGAATGGCTGTGGGGCTTCTGTTTCTCCCTCGCTCTTGCTGAGGAGTTGAACAGGCTTGGGATGAACTGTGTGCCTTCCTGTTTCTGGTTCGCCCTGGCTGCAAGCCTGAGCACCTGAGCCTGAGCTTTGGGATTCATGCATAAGTAGTGCCTCTGAGCAGTCAGGGCTTGGAACCTGTGGCCTCTGCAAGTGCGTGGTTCAGAATCTCTGAGGGAGAAACAACAGCTAAGGGACAGCTAAGGTCTCAGGGCAGCCCTCTTCTTCTCTCCTCCCACCCCTGCCCCCAGTCTATAACCCTCTGCCCTCCAAGCCCTTTACTACCTGGTCACTCACAATGTAGGTCAGGAATCTTCTGCAGGGCAAGTGGCTCGTCCTCGCTCCCCTTCTCCCACCTGGCTACCATGGGGCTCTGCTATGGCCTGAAAGAAAGAGGGACAGACATGTGCTGTTCACAGGTAGATCGGAGAGCACCCAGCCAGCCTAGCCCCTGAGGAGTCCTTCAAAGCACTGGGTGTGGCATTTACCTTCGAATCCCTGGCCATCTGGCAAGATGCCCAGGACAGGCTAAATGGCCAAGAATTTTTAAGAATGAAACCCCGTTGCTACCACCACAGCCCTCGCTAGGAATCCAGCCCCTGGAGGGAGTTCATTGGCAAAAGGAGCTGGAGAGAAGGGTCAACCCACCCCCACCAAGGCTGTAGTGATCCAAGCAGGAAGGGGAAGCGCAGAGGAAGTAAACAGCACACACAAGAGGGGAAGAGTCCGGAATAGTCCCACTGCCTGTGGAAATACATTGCTACTCTTGAGTCATAGGGAGTTAGGTAAAAGGGGCTGCCAACACCATCTCAGAAAATGACAGACCCTAGTAGAGGAGACTGGAGCCTGGAGAGAAAGGCTCATCTGGGGAGCCCGAGGAGGAAAGAGGTGCAAAAGCTGTGGAAGGCACCCCAGTGTTCTCCCAGCACACTCCCCAAGGCTGTGGAAGGCACCCCAGTGTACTCCCAACACCCCTCCCCCCATCCTGTGATCCATGTGATCTGGTCTAAACTCAAGATGTTTTTCTTTATTCTTTTCTGAAATTCTTCACTCTCTCTCTCTTCCTCTCTCTCTCTCTCTCTCTCTCTCTCTCTCTCTCTCTCTTTCTTTCTCTCTCTTTCTGTGTGTGTTTTTGTAATTTACTAATCATTTATCAGCCAGTTAAGAATCACCTATCATTTTCCTATTTTTTTTATCTACTATCTATTGGTCATTTTTATACCATCTATCAAATAACCTATTAATCTACTATCTATCTGCATATCGTCTATTACCTGGCTACCCATCTTCTGCATCGAGCCACCTTGCCTGTCTTCCATTTTCTCCATCAACTTCAAACCTTTGTGTCTGTCTCAGGTTCTGCTTCAGGCTGCCAGTCAGTCCTTTATTTATGGTAGTTACTGGTTTATAGTTACTATCTTCCTCCTCTCGGCCCCTTCAGCCTCACAGACACCAGGTCTGAGTGGGTCCACTTGCACAGCTGGAGCACAGGCCTTTGCTCATTGCTCTGCTAAGACCAGTAATCTGCCTTGCACACATCAGTTCGGCTGTTTGATCCATTGGCTTCCACACTTCACACTATGCCCAGACTACTCTAGTTCTTGAGCAGCCTTCTTTCAAAAAGTGAAATTCTCCTTGGGATGGAGGAAGAGATGGCTCGGTGGTGAAGAGCACTCGTTGCTACTGCAAAAGACCTAAGTTTGATTCCCAGCAGCCACAAGCAGACCACCTCCATCTGTAACTCCAGTTTCAGGGGATCAGATCCCCTCTTCTGGCCTCCATGGGTGCTGCATACACAGTGGTGCACATGAACTCACGCGTACACATTACATAAATACATGACATTTAAAAAAGGGAGTCTGCTTCTAGGCTCTTATAGACTTCTGTGTTATTGCCTTTGTTTCCCCCTTCCCGTCAGTGGTTCTACAATCCACATGGCTTTTCTTCTATAATGTTAAGAGGCATCTGTAGTTTTCCACAAGCTAATTATGAGTGAGCTGATAAATGTGCTTTTGTGAGATGTTCCCTCTTTTAATCCTCTAGAGAGGCAACACTCTGTGAAAACCATGTGCAGGTTAGTCTCTGGAAATAGCATTTAGTTTCCCAGGTTGTCCATGCTGCTAAAGCTGCCTGGTTGGGGTTATAATTCTCAGAACTATGATACCCTCACTGCAGTCCTTGAAGGATTGACCTTTCCTACTTCCAACCAAGAAAGACACAGGACATGGATTTGTTTAGCATTTGTTCTGCAGTACATCACTTGTTTTCTGAAGTAAAGTAAAGCGTAAAGACCAGTCTGGGAAGGAACCTATATGGCAGACACACTGTGGAAGGCACTTGGTTGCTTAAATCACAGCGGAGAGCTGCTCTTGCAGCGCTGGGAACTAGGAGGGTGGCAGGAAGTAGAAGAAAAAAAATCTTCTAACAGAGAGATGGGGCCCTTGTGAGAGTGGAGAATCTGGGAAGGGCCGAGCATATTGGGTTTACTTTGCTGAAAGTAAACAACTTGTGTGTGGCCAGAAAACTGTGGCCAATTAGAGAAAACATATAACGGACAGGAAGCATCCAAAGTGCAGAAGATACAGGTAGATTAAAATAATGTAGCAAAACACAATCAAGCCAGAAAGCCCTGGGTAACAGTAGTGGCCCATAGCATCCACATAGCTAATACAACACCCACATGGCAGCCATGCCTCAGCCATGTGCTTGCCACGTGGGACCTTAACTACACATCACTGCAGTCCTCCAAGGGGAGCACTACCACATATGCTCACAGAGGGGCTGTGGAGAAGTGACTCCTTGTTCAAGCCCCCAACGCTGAGTCATGGGTGTGCTGGGCTCCTTGAGCCACAGCTTTTACTAGCCTGCCAGGGCTCTGGGTTCAGGGCTCAGAACCACCCCGGAAGATTTGAAGCCCGACAATGTACATGTCTAAAGGGATCCCACGTGACACTGCTGCTCTGGTGACATGCGCTGTTTCCAGCATGGTGGGATGTACAGCTCTATCTCTTTAGGATGCCCCTTCCTCACCCTGCTTCCTCTCAGCATCCTGAGTTGCCCAGGTGTTGATGCGCCTGCATATTTCTTCAGGCGTACCCAACTCCTCCATGCTTGTAGATGAAATGCCACTCCTGGTACCCAGAGCCAGGGATGAGGCTTTTAATATTAGAAATACATAGATATTCTAGTCGAAACTGTGACATATTATTTATATTTATTTTATAGATATTAATAAGTCATATAGGTCAGAGTATATATATTATCAAATATATATCAAATATATATCAAATATATACCAAATATATACCAAATATATAAATGATATACAGTTTATATTAAATATATCATATTAGTTATTTGTGCAGTACCAATAACTCTAAAATTAATCTACACTAATTGTATAAATGTTTTATTTATATTTTGTGTTAAATATGTACTTTACTATAATATAAATAATTCTAGAAAACATTAAGTACAGAGATATTTTTAACTCTCACAACACATTTCAGCATTATTTTGCTAGCCCACTCCAATTTACACAGTACTTTTTTTTTCTAGTTCTCAAAAATAGAATCTTCCACCTGCCACAGATACTTTCTTGAGAAAAATGAATTTATTTAGGAATTATTTTCCCCCTTCTGCTTATCACAGCTTTAGGACTTTCTAAAAGTTTGTAATTATTTTTTTTTATTGAATTTTGTAAGTCTTTTCCCTGGGAAAAACATCATGTTGTATTCTATGGCAGACAAACAAGGTGGCAGACAAAAAGAAAAACACGTTTCCTCTTACGGGAATTCAGTGTCCTGCTTTTCCTCAGGTGTCTGGTGTCCCGTCCCATGTGTTCTCAAGGGCTGGGAGGGGTGGGGAATCAATTCATATCTTGCTTTCCTGGGCTAACAAAATGCAAGGGCTCTGACTTAAACTCTGACAAGAGTTTAACCTCTGGTTGATATGAAAAGCTTGAAAAGCCTTCTTGGGCACCAGTTATTTCTGACATACTGGTATTTTTGATGACCTACAAGCCCAAAGATTATGTAGATTAAATTTCATGTTAAGTAGACACAGGATTAAATATTAAGTAGGAAAAAATAGTGCTTAACAAGAATTTGTTCAGGGTTCACTGAGCTCAGAGGGTTTAAAAGTAATTGAAAAGAAACCCAGCTAGGCTTGCTGTCCTTTGGACCCTGTGTTGGGCCACACAAACATATCAGGGGACCTTGGCTACATATTCTTCTCTCCTCTTCAAAACCACCTCTTATTCAGTTCAAAGCCTGGCTGGGTTCTGAACCCAGTTCTTAAGTTCACTAATACAGGGTAGGACACCAGTGGTTTCGTCCACACACACCAGCGTACTCACAAGCCTGTTGTTTGTGCTCTGTGCAGATAGAGCTGTGTCAGACTTCAGTTACTGTGTGTGTTTGGATATGGATTCCTGTTATTCTCATTTTTCTACTGTATCCTGTAAAGGATGCTAACCTAGGCCTGCCTCTCAGAACTGGATGTGTTCCTGCTTCCTGTGTGGGGAGGTCATGTGACTTTTCTGCCGTGAGTGGCAATGTCTCACCATGCCTAAGCATGAACTCACGCAGCGGTCTTGCCCCTGGGATGCTCTTCAGTTCCTCTTTACTCTGGGGCAGGGGAGGAGGAGGAAGATGTTCAGAGCTGGACCACGGCAGAGCAACTGCTAACTTGTAACAGGTGAGGGAGGGTCCTTGTGTGAGTCATGGAGGTTTTGGAGTTCTGGGTTCTAGAGACAAAGCCTTCTGAAAACTGGAACCAGAGAAGCCCTGACTATGATGTTGGATTTGGATTGTACACTAGCCTAAACAATATGGAATTTAAAGGAATGAAATTAAAAGTCAGAAGTAGTCATAATGCGAACCCGAAATGTTGGTCGAGGATGAGACCTTGGAGCAGAGAAATAATCTAAGTCCAACCAAATTTCAGTTGAAGACAGATGTGTCTGATCTGCTTCTGACTACGTTATCTCAAAGTCAGCACTTAGATACAAGGTTCAGGGTGACTCTTCATGGGTGGCCCACTCCTCCATTCCAGCCTTCCTTTGATCTGTGGATCTGTTGGCTTGGTGATCTATAATCTCATAGTCAGACTGAGTGTCCCAGGCCATTATCTTTATGATGGTTTATCTGAAACCAGCTTTGGTTTCAGAAGGTGAGCATTCTACAGCAACACCATCTTTCATTCTCTCCTTCTCTTAACCAGTTGGAGAAAAACAAATCTATTTTCTAAGTGAGGATTTTAAGATGGGAGGGATTAAATAACTTATGCATAAACATAAAGCCAGTAGATAAAAGATGCCAGCCAGAAAACCAGGTCTGCCAGCCTCTGGCATTGGCCTCTGTCAGCGCCTGGCACTGGCCCCCTAGCTACGACGCCATCACAGTGACATGGTGACACCTGTCTTCTCCTAGTGGCTAAAGATAAAAATTACACATCACGATTGTGCTCATCAGAGAATAAAACGCCATCTCCAGTTCATTAATCACCTTTTGCCATATCTAAACAGATACTGCTATTACTCTCATGTTCCAGATGACAAAGACTCTTGCTATGTGTCTCTGAGCACTCTGACCCTTGGAGGGGTCTGGAAGAAGGATACTGTCTTTGAAGACAGACATCCAAAGGTCTAAGCCCCTATATGATACTTCTGCAAGTCTTGAGGTCACACTTGGAGAAAAGGGGTCCACACACAAATTACAGAGACTAGAGAGAACACAGGGTGGGGTTGTAGCAGGAAGCTGAAGGGGTTCATTGTACTACATGAGACTGCCAGGAAGTTACAGCTGTCCTGGACATGTTCCTGGAGAACAGAAGCTCAAGTGGACTCTCTTAGCAAATAAGGGATCACACCGACAAAGTACTTGAGAGACTGTTGAGGGCACACTCAACTGAAAATCACTCCAGGTCCCTTCCTTGTACATCAACATCAGCCATGGCTCCATGCTGGCTAAGACCTCTGGAAGCCTGCCCTGAAGAGATAGGATGGTTGGAACCTAAGCACCATCTTGTTCAAGCATGACTCAGGCAAATGACCACTAAAGGCATTTGTAGGAGACCAGCTGGGGTGTTTTGCTGGTTAAAGCCAGGCTGCTACAAGTCCCATCATCAAGAATGCTACAGCATCATGTAGAGAGGTGCTTGCCTACACACCCTTCCCTGACTCTGCCAATGCGGGACCAAGTGTTATTTCCTGTGCCACAAGGAACATGCTTGGAAGTCCCTCACACCACACCTGAGCAGACCCATCCAGCATAGATGTGACCTTTGGAAGCACTCTCAGGAGTGCTGATCTGGTCCACATTGAACAACACTAAAGAGAATCCAAGAGTGTGCGTGATTTGTGGAAGACTCCTCATTGGCGACCAACTGGCTTAGGGCTGGAACGTACTTAGGATTCTCAGGCATGTCTATGAGCAGATGTCACTCCTGGTTAACATGAAATGTCTTGAGACAAGTTATCCACCTCGCTGGATCCTGAAGACAGGAGACCCTGAGGAGAAAACACCCCTCAACTGCAGTATCAGCTTCCCTTGAGGAGATCATCGAAAGTACAGAGACATGGGTCCCACTCCTGAGTCAATAAAGCCCAAACTTCTGGAGGTGCTTTCCAAGAACTCAAGTCTTAAAAGAAACTCAGTTTCCCAAAAGATTGCAAGGGCACCTTAGTGGCTTGCAGGCATTTATTCTTTACCCTGTTGCACACAGGGAAAGCAACAGATGTTCCTTCAGTGACTAATCCTCAGTTTCACATACCATGTGACCCTGTCAGGAACCCATTTGTCTCTGTGGTCAAATATTTAGCCTTCTCCCTATGTCTCTGTTCCACTATTATTCTTTCAAATTCCATAAGTACTTTAAAAAAAAAAGTCCTTTTCCATCCTTAAATGTGGTTTGCATAGTTATACCCTTATTTCTCAGTGCAGATTCCTTCTAATTTTTTTTTTCATTCCATAGAACGTCAACCTTTCCTCTCCCCAGTAAGGACAAGTCTAAACAGATACCAGGTTCGGCAGAGACTCATTTTCCATGGCAAAGAATCAGGATCTGAGTGCTCGTCAGAGCTATCATTTGCTGCGAAGATTTGTAAAGAAGGTTTAATTTTAGGCTCTTTATTTGCAGGAGAGCTAGCTAACCCAAATAAAACATTATACATCTGTCTGTTGTTACGAGTGACCAACTTCAGCTGAACATTCTTCCTTAATAACAGCGGGCTTTCTTATAGACTAAGAATGCGCAGCAGCTAATGGCAAGAGGAAATCTCCGTTGGTTTACCGCCCTCGGTCTCGCATGCT
Source organism: Rhabdomys pumilio (assembly GCA_030674055.1). Taxonomy (NCBI): domain Eukaryota; kingdom Metazoa; phylum Chordata; class Mammalia; order Rodentia; family Muridae; genus Rhabdomys; species Rhabdomys pumilio. The sequence continues at coordinate 73,821,060 of JANHMN010000011.1, read as the reverse complement.
CCAACACGCGAAGAACGTGGATAATAAGCATACTCTCCCCTTTAAACACAGTGTGGGTTGGACATGCATTGTTGTGAGGTGAAAGAGGAAAATTTATGTCTTGGGAGCCAGGAGAAGAAGGCAAAGGGTGTTGTGTTAACTTCCCTAACTGTGCTACCCAAAGTGTTCACTTCAGGGAAGGTGTTTCTCCAAGAGGCTAACACAGGCTCCTCGCTGCTTCCGTCTAGATCAATTTAAACAGAGAAGATGGAATAACAGGGCTCTGTGTGGTGCGGGAAGAAGAGACAGAGCCACGGGGATTGTTTGATTTGAGCGTGGTGGAGTCAGTCAGAGAGGAAGCATCTGGTTTTGCAGACAGCATAGCAGGGAAAACAAGTATTTTATATCGTGTGTTTTACTTAATCAAACTGCAAACTGGGTGCAGACAGAGCTTGCAAGGAGGAAGCCAGCAAGCCTGAAGCCAACAGGACAGTTTTCCTTAATTCCCATCTTCCTATGACTAGGAAGGGTGTTTGAGCAGTCTTCTCACCATGTGTCCTTATAGAATGTATATAGGCAAAACTTCAGATTGAGTTCCCCTAAACAAATCCCCCTCATGAAGTCACGGTATGGAGAACCTTTCACTACCCAGAAGCACCTATTTCACGTTACAGTGACCAAGGCTTAGACACACAGGAAGCGCCTTGTAAATGTGGCGTCTTGTGTCTTGTTCTTCTGGCCTTATGATACTTTTTCGTGAAGAAAAAAAAAAAGCAGAATGAAACGTGATTGTGACCTGAGTGACTCAATGGTGAGGAATGGATCCCCACGTGAATCACCTGTCACTGGGAATGGAGTTCCTGGAGTCCCTCCCACTGTGGGTTTTCCTGGTCTTTATTATCCCAACAGGAATCGTACACCAGACAAAGGAAATGACTGACTCTCGCTTGGTTTGGAACCAAGTTATTTAATAGCAGGACCTGTGTCAAAAATGTTTCACAATCCAGTCTCACTCTTAGCCCATGCTTTGACCATGTGTCTGTGATACTGAAACTGGAGCTCTCGGGTCTCTAGAGAGCACAGTTCACACCGACAGCCTAACATGGAGGATGATGCACTAGGACCTGAGTCATCTATTTCTTGGACACGTACTCACACGTGATCCCTGAGTGACGAGTGTATTCTAATTTCAAAATATCTTCATGTTCGATCAGAATCCTAGCCCTTTGGCAGTTTGCTAATCTCCATCAGTAAATAGGGAAATACAACACACTGAGGCCATCTGTACTTAAGTAGCTGGAGGGTAATTGGCTCAATTCTGGTTGTATGAGGGTTGCCAGACATGATATAAGATGGTCAGTTAAATTTGAATTTCAGATGGATAGCAAATACTTTTTATTATAACTATGGTGATATTTAATAATTAATATTTAATAATCACATGCTAAAATTATTCCTTATTGTTCTAAAATATTTTTATACGTATTCTCTATCTACGGGTTATTTAGAGACATACAGATAGCATGGTCATCTTATTTTTATTTGACAAATCTGATATTCTTTATGGAAAAACAAAGTTATGATCCCAGAGCAGACTAGATATCCAAAACACGTAAAGACAAGGTTTTATACACAGCATTCTTAGAACAGAATCCTGGTACTAGGAACTCTAAAAACAAATGCAGGCGTTGTGGTCCCATGGGATCGGGTACAGCCTTTTCCTGCATGATTCTTAGAAACAGCCTGTAAGCTGGTAATCAAGATTTATCTTTTGTTTGCTTGTGAGGTTGCAAGCATGCACCACCATGCCAGGCTTGTGAAGTGCCAGGGACTGAACCCAGGACTTGGCCTACACTATGTGAGCACTCTACCAACTGAGACATGCACCCAGTCTCATTTTCAACAAATCGGTTCAGGAATTCTGAATCGCTTTTTGTATTATGGTCTCCTTTTGGTGAACTAGACAGACACATGGTTGCCTTCTTAGAATATAATATTTAAGTAGATAAGAATGACCCGTGGGGATTACTAAAACAATGTAGGAGGGACAGCAAGGCTGCCTCTGCATAAAAGCCAGAGGCCCGAGCTGAAGCAGACAATGCTAACAAATCAGAAACTGCTGCTTAGAAGAGATGCTTTCTTGGGAACCAGTGGGGTGCGGGTGGAGGGTATTAAAGGAGCTTGCAGCAGCAGCATTCAGCAGCTGCTTGCTGCAGCGTTTCTCACCTGCTCACAGAGTCTATGTCATTGCTTCCCTGCCACCTCACCTCCAACCCCCAAGGACATTCATTTAGTGTCGGTAGTGAGTGGACCAGGGCACAGGCAGCATCACACCATTGATGGTAAAACACTGATCATACGATTTTGCAAGTCACAGTGCTTCCTTTTCAGTTATCACTTAAAAGCTGTTGTTCTGAGGTACAGTGGACAGAAGCATACATTTAAGATCTCTGGGAAGCCAACATAGAAGCCGTGAGCTGTCTGTGGCTGTCACCATGACAGGGTCACAGTTGGAGCTAATACAGCTATGGTTCGATGTATCCATTGAGAGTGAAGAAGACAGAACCTCTACTGGGAAGTCACTGAGAATTAACAGTCCCCTTTCCCCTCTCATCTGAGGTACTTGGTCCTCTTCAGTTCTCCAGGCATAGTGGATCTGAATTTAAATTAAGTCATACATTCTAAATGCAATAATTATGATAATGTCATCCAGCCAACCTAGTCTAGCCTTCTTGACTCACTTTCCTCAAAGGTACAGTCAGGTATCTAACATATTACTTTTTATATAACTATAACATGATTCCTTAATAATTTAAACTACACTTAAGCACTTGCTATAGAGTATGACAATCTGAGTTCAATCCATGGGACCCACATGATAGAAGGAGAGAACCAGTTCCTGCAGGTTGTTTTCTGAGCTTCACACATGTGCCATGGTGCACACACACACACACACACACACACACACACACACACACACACGCACGTGCACACACACACACATACACATGCATGCACACGCACATGCACACATACACACACTAAAGGTAACAGAAAACCTTTATAAATAAATAAATCACAATTAATCCCCCTTCCAGCATGATGATACACAGTGATGTTAGGCGTGGACACTATCAGTATCCACGCAGTTGGGATGAGACCCAAGAGAGGCAGGTCCAACATTCTCCTCTCTAGAAGTCCTGGTACTCTTTCCTCTGACACAGAAACCAAGGAGGAAATGTCAGAAAACAGCTCTTCATAGTAATACTCTTCATAGTATTACGCGGTATTGCTAAGAACTGAGGAGCCAGGGTTTTAGTTAACATGCCACATGGTGCCACACAGGTTTAGATCATGGTTGAAGCAAAACTCTTACCAGGAAGAAGAAGGCATCCAGTTCCTGTGGAGTGCCCATTCACATGGCACTGCTCCTCACAAAACTTCTAATGGCTCCCGCTGCAGCAGAATAGATCCTCAGGACCTTTGTAAGCTGTGCCAACTGCCAGCCCTGGCTATGGCTCATTCTTGAGCTTTGCTCTCTCTAGGATGGAGCCTGACTCACCTCGTCCAAAACAGTTCAGTGCCCTCAGGGCTCCGTGTCTGGGAACACTTGATCCTGTCCCAAAGGTTCTCCTTCCTTCTCTTGTTGGCTCATCCCACCGCTCCTTCAGAAGTCAGGTTGAGCATAACATCCTCTGTACTTCGAGATAGAGTGAGCACTTCTTCAGAGTCATTGTTGTGTAAAGAAGGACAGAGTATTCTAATCGACACTAGTTGTGTGACTTTGGACAGATTTTAACCCTTGAGACTTAGTGTCCTCAAGTACAGAATAGAGCTCATGATAATTCCTGCACTCCAGAAACTGTGAGACATTAAAATCCATCTGTCTACCAAGTATCACGTGAGAGTTGACTGTTACAACTCACAGTAAATGAAACACACAAAGGAAATTACATTTACAAAGGAAGAGTGGAGAATGCTGTTCTGAGTCTACAAAGTTCTCGCAAGTCCACAAGAACCATTACCTACAGCATCGTCTGCAGAGCAAAACACGTGACAGGCTCAAAAGACTCTTCATTGCTCATCTAAAGCAAAAACTTACTGTGTACCTACTATGTGCTGAATGCTGCATGAGACCCCCAGCAGTGAACACAAGGCACTTTGTCTTTGGTTTCCTATAGCTTAGAAAGGGATAGGGATATGACACCTTGCATAAGGTTAGATAGCCATTCAAAGATGTCCATGGGTAAGCTGGGGAGAGAGTCGAGGTCGAAGATGGAGCTTGGACATATGGTATGTTCTTCTCTGGAGTTCCTGGAAGATTTCCCCAAAAAGTGAAGAAACAGAAGAACTTAAAGTTGGGTGAGCATTGACTGTCTGTGGCAAAGACCCTGGTAGATGGATCTTGGAGCCTTTCAGAAGGAAAGGTGGATATCAAGGAGGGGAGGGTCTGTAGGTGAGAGCAGGGGAGAGTTAGGGCTTTGTGGGCTCTTTTAGAATGACCACATCTTTGTCTCAGGAGAATGGGGGTCTTCTCGGGTTTTATTCAAAGAAATGACCAAATTTATCCTGCTTTCTAGGTGATTGTTTTTGATACCATGGAGAATGGTCTGGCAAACCTGGATGCTGGCATCCTATTTAATTAGCACTTCCAGTAATCCAAGATGAAATGTCTGATGTATAGACTGGGCTGCTTCTAGACACTTGAGAAAAGTGGGAACCTGTGGGCTGTGGGTTCCATGTAGAGAGTCAACAGGTGGGTGGGGCACGGGGCACGGACAGGAGGGAAAGGAGGCCTCAGAGAGGATGAAATGGGGTCTCAGTCTCTTTCTGTGGCCTCAAACACACAAGGTGGACCAGGCTAGTCTTAAGTTGTGGTAATCCCCCTGCTTCTGCACTCCCAGTGCTGGGATAACGGGTATGCATCAATATGTCTTTTTAAAAACACAAGAATACACTGCTCTCTCTCTCTCTCTCTCTCTCTCTCTCTCTCTCTCTCTCTCTCTCTCTCTCTCTCT
>JANHMN010000011.1:73758528-73774965 GCA_030674055.1 Rhabdomys pumilio | reverse complement strand
GTGTGGTGTGTGGTGTGTGTGTACAAACTGGAAGCTCCTTTGGGGGCTACAGTTAAAAACAACAATGCTCATTCCACAAATTTACACCTCATAAGAAAACATACACACAAGCAGGATTGCTGTTCCAATTTTTTGACATCAACTCTGTTGAGAAGATCAGAAACCCAGAGCCAAACATCTGCATCAAATGATAAATCCAAGGCGAAAATGTCCTTTTCCATTGCTGGGAAGTCACAGCAGCAGCTCTGACACAGGAGACAAGTCTCTGCTTTCACTTAGAGCTGAGGTGAGGGTCCAAGCCAACTGCCTGGCCAGAGCTGGCACCACGGGCTTCCCCTCTGTGACCCAGATTTTTATTTTCAGATAAGCCTGAAGGATGAGGCCTTCCTCTCTGTGGTGTGCTCAATGGCCTGTGAGTGTCTTGCACTGCTCTATGATACCTTTCTCTTAAAAAAACAAAAACACAACCTTATTATTTTTATTTAACTTTTATAGAGTACCAAAAATGTGGTGTAAGTCAGCACCTTTCCTGTTGACCCAGCTTCAGTGGAAAATTTTAAGTGCTTCAAAGGGGAAAAAAGTGGAGAAAGAGAAGAAAATAAAAATAAGCTAAACCCCAAGAATAGGTCTTCCTGACCTACTGTGTGCATCCTCTATCTACAGATCCCTGGACCTACTGTGTGCAGCCTGTACCTGGAGAGCCCTCTAGCTCTCCAGGGATGTTCAGGGGACAGAGGCAGGACACTTTAGCTGGATATCCTATATTTATTGTTAACTTTTACGTCCTTTCTTTTTGTGGGTTTTCAACCTTGAACTTGTCAGACATCAGCCTTATGGAAACAGAGAAATAATTAATCAGACGAAAAGAACTGTAAAAAAATATTGTCAAACCAAGGAGACTCTTCCATTGACTCCTTAGAGGTGAGTGTGAGCATGCCACCAGGAACCTGCAGCTCATCATGAATCTAAAGGCTTCTCCATCAGCGCCACTTGGAGAGGGCTTGTTTCCTTTCCCCCCCCCCCCCCCCCCCGTAACAAGAGGCCATTAACCCACTTCAGTGGCTCAGTGGGAAAGGACTGAATTCTGCAGGCGAACCTCAGCCAGCCCCAGCCCAGACGTCCACTGCCACATCTGCACCAACAATGGCAGGGCTCCCACTTCCCAACTTTCCCTCGTCCTAGATGCCCATCCTGAGGCTCATTCTTAACTGGGAGCAACGTTTGTGTGTGGAATGCTTCACGAGGAAAGGAGAGGTAAAAGCTCAGGGAGCTGGATGGAAACACATTTTTTCCCCTTGTTCTCTTGTTCTTCCAGAACAAACCTTAGACAGCCATGTATTGGAAAACTTTTATCTAATCATTCTGACATTTTTCTTCCATCGTGGAAAATTCTTCCTAGGAATAATCTTTCAGACAATTGTTCTTCTAATGTTTAAAACATTACGTCCTCCAGTCTGGAAGCCAGAGTCAGACACTGTCTGTCTGTCTGTCTGTCTTATATTGTCTCTGTTTTTCTCTGTCTACCTCCCTCCTGTGTGTGCATGTGCATGGGGAGGGGGAAGATAGATAGATAGAGAGAGAGAGAGAGAGAGAGAGAGAGAGAGAGAGAGCAGGCCAGAGTGTACATTTATGTGCATGGTTACAGCCGTGTGTGCACATGCAAGAGGAAGCCAGAGATCAACTTTGAGTGTCACTGGTCAGAACACCATCTATCTTTAAAAGATATCTTCCCTCGCTTTTATCGGGACTTTGATGACTAGGGTAGGCTAACTGTCCAGTGAGTGAACCCCAGGATTCTGTCTGTCTGCCTTTACTTCCCCAGTACTGGAATTACAAACATACCACAATGCTCCACTTTCTTATGTGGATTTCTGGGGATCAAACTCAAATCTTATACTTGTATAGTGAGCACTTTCTGGACTGAGCCATCTCCCCAAAGCCCTTAAGTCTTTTAATAGTGATTTTTTTTATTTGTTGTTTGACAAAGGAAGTGGCATTTCAAGCAAATGTCAAGATGACTGCATGTGTGTGTTTCTCTTTACAGGAAGGTCCTGATGCTGGGCTGGTGAGCCTGCTGCTCCCTTAGCTCACTCCTGCCTGCATCTCTTTTGCATTGATGGTCCTCCACTGGGGCAGCTGAAACCCTGAGTTCTGTCTTCGAGCTGCCAGAAGATCATTGACACCACATCAGTTTACTTTTCATTGCTGCAAGAAAATGCCCGAGGTAAATGATCAAAAGTGGAAAGGTCCATTTGTGCCGAGTTTCAGAGATTTCTGACCACGGTTGCTTGGCTGCGCTGTTGCAGAATCTGTGGGGAGTCATACAGTCTGACAGTGAGTGTGGAGCTGAAGCGGCTACTCACACAGGCAGGAGAAATAGGGACAGCTCGAATAAAAAGGCATACCCCACTCACCCACTTCTCACCCCGTAAAGTTCCCTGGTCCCCAGCGGTACCAGCAGTTAGAGACCAAGCCTGTGACATTTGGTGAGCACTTAAGATCCAAATTCCATCTGGATCCCAGACAGATTTGCATGAGTGTATATGAATGAGTGTATTCATGTCTGTGCATGTTCACATGTGTGTGAGGAAGTGGGTATATGTGTGTGCATGTGTGTGCTGTGCGTGCTGTAAGTCAGCTTTGGATGTTATTTCTCAGGGTGCTGTCCACCGTGCTTTCCTGAGACAGGGTCTCTCATGGCTGGGAACTTGCAGATTGGGCAAGACCTACTGGTCAGCCATACAATGACCATGTAATCCACAAATCTGCTTCCGGTGCCAGAATTAGAAGGGCGCCACTGCACCTGGCTCTTTCACATGGGTTCTGCGGATTGAACTCTGGTCTCTGTGTGCACATTGGTGATACTTTATTGTTTGAGCTATCTCTCCTAGCTTGGATAGTTTTATCTCCGACTCTTTATTCATCTCCTCACCTCACATTCAGGAAGCTGATAAGGAAGTCCAGGTCTCTCTCCATCAGAGCCAGTGAGAAGTTCAAACCTCACACCCCCCTGTTCATGTGCTAGGACCACCCTCTGTGACACCACACCATTTGTTACTTTTATAAGACTGTTCTTCATCATCTGGACATCCGCCTTAGCCTTCTATAGAAACTCACTGTGGAGCAGCTGCCATTTCCTGATTTTTCCCCTGTAGATGCCTGTGTGGTGCCATGAGTCACCCAACAAATTGTGGGTGAAAGTTCATCCCACCTCTTTAAATGAGTTTGCTAGCAGGACATGTCCTCTCTGCCCTTTGACCTTGCCCTATGTCTTCTTAATGACAGACTAGCCAGTCTCTTAGGATATAGAACAGCAGCAACCACTATAACAGAAAGGATGGCAAGGATGACAGAGAGGACAGGAAGGGGCAGCCAGGTCCAAGGTGAGACTGTGGGTTACTACTCCCTGTGGTGGTTTGGATAAGAATGGCTCTCATAGGCTCATAGGCTGGAATATTTGGTTCTGAACTGGTGGACTATTTGGGAAGGATTAGGAGGTGTGGCCTTGGGCTGGAGAGATGGCTCAGTGGTTAAGAGCACTGACTGTTCTTCCGGAGGTCCTGAGTTTAGATCCCAGCAACCACATGGTGGCTCACAACCATCTGTAATGAGATCTGATGCCCTCTTATGGGGTGTCTGAAGACAGCTAGAGTGTACTTACATATAATAGATAATAAAATAAATCCTTGGGCCAGAGCGAGCAGGGCCAGAGCAAGGGGGGGGGGCGGAGAGGAGGTGTGACCTTGTTGGAGGATCCCTGTAACTGGGGGTGGACTTTGAGGTTTCTAAAGTCCATACCAGACTCAGTCTTATTCTCTCTGCCTCCACCTTATAGATCAGATGTAAGTACTCAGCTACTGCTCCAGCACCAAGCCTGCACACCCGACTACCTCCATGTTCCCCACCAAGTCCCCCGCCATGATGGCCATGAGCTCATACTTTGAGACTGTAAACGTGCCCCCAATTAAGTGTTCTCTTCTACATTTCCTTGGCCAGTGGTGTCACTGTTACAGCAATGTAACAGTGGTCATGCACTCTCCTTGCCCCAAACCCCTGCTTGTATGCTTCTTCAGATATCAAGCTTATTTCATTCAGCCACTCGAAGCCCAAGATAACTGCAAACGTAGAGCATATGACAGAATACTGCTCATTACCTATCTCCTTGGTGGAAGTCAGTAATTTTCCCGGTATGTGAACTTGTCATGATCACAAGACATGTGCACTAGAGGGCAGGCTTTTGGGGATGCTCCCTTCTACGGAGGCAGCCACTGAACACTTCAATGCTAAGTCCATTTTACGATAAACAAAGCTGCTTAAACTGTGAGTGTTCCTGTTTCTGTAACTGGACGTGTTCTTAATGTTTAAAGCCAGCAAGTTATTCAGCTTTGTTTCAGTATAATTAATCACCTAAAATGATGAGCTAAGAAAGAAAAGGGACTTACGGTTGGCTCACAGTTTTGGAAACTCCGCTCTGACCATTGGTTTGGGCTCCTGGGGTTTGAGTGGGCAGACATGGCCATGTGGTGATTTGTATAGGAGCAGAATTCTATCGTTCAAATGTTGAGTTTCATCCAGAGATCCATGCATAAAGGCTTATTTCCAATCCCCTGTGGTAGTGCTAGTGAGATGCTGGGGACGTTAAGAGGTGGAGCCCAGGGGGACTGAGTAAGGACATGTCCCTGGATGGGATAGCTAGCCCTGGCTGCTGCTTCCTGCTGAGGGGAAAGCTGGTATTGGTTGGTGAGGGCTCCTGTTCTGATGTGGTCTGAGCAAGGAGAAAGTAATCTAGTGACATATCCAACTTGCTTGGCAGGTATTGCAGGCAGGTGCCTGACTTATTCACAAGTTATGAAACACCTTTGTCCCCAGCTTGGTGTTTGCTCCATTCTTAGACTTGTTTGACTTAAGATACCGAGCAAATTTTAAAGCTGAGAAAATAAAACGGTAAGAAGAATTACTTGGTATTTGGCTTCCCCAGGAAGTAGCAAATCTTTTAACATAAACACATGCGCTTTGAGCATCTCATATCTGCCTGAGGGAGCTCCCTGAGGATACCACTGGGTACTCACACTGGTTCTCACTGAATTCTCACATTGCTTCTCACTGAGTGTTCACACTGGTTCTCACTGGGCACTCACACTGGCTCTCATTGAGTGTTCACACTAGTTCTCACTGAGGGTTCATACTAGTTCTCACTGGGCACTCACACTGGTTCTCACTGAGTGTTCACACTGGTTCTCACTGAGTGTTCACACTGGTTCTCACTGAGTGTTCACACTGGTTCTCACTGAGCACTCATACCAGCTCTCACTAACCTTAAGAAAATGCAGTGCTTAGGAAGCTGAGGTAATTTAAGAGCTTCACTGGCTCTGTCAGAATAGGGATCCCAGTGAAACTGTCCTTAAAGACTTAGTGGGGACCGCAGTCCTGACATCAATTAGCTACACTTTTACCTCTCCCTAGAAAGAAGTTTCTTAGGAGTGTTTCCTCTGATCTTCCAGGAGCCCTGAGGTACAATAACTAATTATTATATAGATGCTTCAAGGCATAACCAGTCCCCCCTTAAAATTCTGTCTAATCTAAATGTGTAGGCATGTTTTTACTTACTATTCTATATGATTCAAGATAATTACGATTTATATATCATTAGTGATGTCCTGAGTATTCTCCGTAATTCAGGAATGATTATGTATATAAGATATCTGCAAGTTACACATAACCATTTTCTTGTTTCGTGTATACTACCTGAGTGTCTTGATATCCATGGATATCCTGGTACTCCAAAGGCACAAAAGGGTTGGATGTGTCAAATTTGCTATCCATACAATTAATACAGCAGTCTTTCTAAGTAGGCAGTATTTTAAGAAAATTAAAATGCATTTTCCTCTCTAAATTGGCTAGGCAATCAAATAAATACCATGAATATGTCTGCAAAGAAAAGACTTCCATGGAAACCCAAACACAGATGTTTTATGTGAGTTTAGTTATTCTGGTAACCTGGTGATTCATAAAACTCACCGGAACCTACTGATTGGAAGATGCAAACATTGATTGATAGGAGCATAGAGGCCTGTGGCTTATCTAGAACTTTCCAGCCCAAAGGTTGGAGAAGAACAGAAGAAAGCATTCACCAAGTTTGATGTTCCAGGCGGAAGCTGTATCAGAAGGGAGAAATCCAGAATCAAATGAGGAGATGCAGCTCACTAACCCACTCACTGGAAAGGTGAAGCATCAGTTTCCTTCAGAAGACTCCGATGAGCCAATCAGAACCATAAAACCATGATCCAAAGTAACAGAAAATAATCCGTTTTGAGCACACTGAGCTCAGCACCACTTTCCAGTGAGTGGGAAAGCTGGCTGTCACAGACTCCCTTTATGTTAAGATAGCTGCATATCTCACAGTGAAGAACTTCCCCTCAGAGACAAAATGCACAGAATGCTCTTTCTGTCACTGGATGTCCCTGTGAGTGGTGTGCTCACTGTGAGCCCAGGAGCACTTCTCTGGGGGGCAGGCTTTGCAGTCTGTGTTTGTACCTTCTCTGTTCAGCATGCAAGACAGTAGCACGGCAGTATTCAGGATGGCATGCGTGGTAGAGCATGTGTAAGTGTCCTGGGACCCCCATGAATGCTGGACAGCATGCAAGATAGCAGCATGACTGAGCTAGTGTAAGTCTCCTGGGACCTTCATGCAGGACAGCAGCATGATGGTATGTAAGACAACATGCATGATTTAGCATGTGTAAGTCTCCTGGGACCCTCATGAAGGACAATAGCATGATGGTTGCAAGATGGCATGCATGATAGCATACATGACAGCAAGCATGACTGAGCATGATTTAGCATGTATAAGTCTCTTAGAACCCTCATTCAGGACAGCATGCATGACAGCATGTATGATTGAGTGTGTGTAAGTTTCTTAGGACCCTCATGCAGGACAGCACACATGACAGCATGCATGACAGCTGCATGACTGCATGTATGACTAAGCATGTGTTTGCTTCACTCAGTGCTTGTCCCATCCAGAGAGACAATCATCAAACCCTCATATAAATGTTATCAGTTTATTTTCCCCTCTTCTGCCATCACAATCTTACATGGATTTTTCCCACCGTGCAGTTCTGCCCTCACATGCGTGAACCTGCTGGTTCTCAAGTCCCAGGTGATATCATCTGTGTGTAAAACAGAATGAGGAGCCCCTAGCCACAGAGCTATCTATTTTGAAAAAAATATCTAGACTCTTTTTCAAATTGGCCCATGCTTTGTCCCTCTATAATTTCCAGTGCTGAAAAGTGCTGAGGGAGAGAAGGGGAGGGAACCCCTACCTGACTGGAGTGTATGTATATGCATGTGTGCATGTGTGCTCACAAGACTGCATGCTCAAGTTTGTGTGTGCATGTGTAAGTGTGCAACTGCATTGGTTACTTTTCTGTGGCTGTGATTGGACAACATGATTAGATGCAACTTAAGGAGAAATTTATTTTAGCTTATGGCTCCAGAGGGATAAGTGTCCCTGGTGAGTGCAGGCATGGGAGCAAACAGCCATACAGGATGCTGAATGCTCACATCTCAAACTGCAAGCACTAAATAGAGCATGAACTAGATGCAGCTGAAATCTCAAAGTATGTCCTCAAAACATACTCCTCAAGCAAGGCCGCACCACTCAAACCTTCCCAAGCAACACCATGAACTGGGCACCAAGTGTTCAGTTATATGAGACAATGGGGGACATTTCTCGTTAAAGCTACATACAGTTCATATGTGTGTGTATGTGTGAGAACATGTGTGCACATGGGAGTGTACATGTACACATGTGAGATTATAAATCTGGATGCATTTGTATGTATAGATGTGTGACTCTCTCTTTCTGTGTTTGTGTATGTGTTCGTGTGTGTGTGTGTGTTTGAAGACCTGAGTATATCTGTTGATCTATGTACAATGTAGGCTAAGATGAGAACCTTGAATTACTCAAACCAAGACCCCCAAACCATTGATTTTAAATACCATGCTTCTCAAAGGCAATTTCTGCAAGTGCTTGGCACTGAGGGAATTAGACCAGCTATTTTGGGCTGCCATACCCTCAAGTAGGGGATACTTATTCATGGAATGAAAGAATCAATTTTCTAAGAATGGTGGTGTAATCAAAAGAAATCTATGTATTTAGTATAATTTCAATCAATATCCTAGTAACATTCTTCTAAGAAACAGAAAATACTAATCCAAATATTTATATGGAGACACAGCAAGCACTGAATAGGGAAGTACCAATGTCTGATTTCAAGATAGACTATGGAGTAATAATGGGAATACCAGGATTTCACTGGTACAAAAATAGATCAATGAGATAGAATAGAGGACCTAGCTACACGGCCACACAACTACAACCTCCTTATTTGTTATGAAGATGGCAAATGCACACTGCACAAAAAACAACATCCTTAGCAGGTAATGCTGGAAAAGTAGGTGTCTACGCGACGGAGCAAGTGCTTCTGGGAAAGTAGGTGTCTATGCGGAGGAGCAAGTGCTGCTGGGAAACTAGGTGTCTACGGAGGAGCAAGTGCTGCTGGGAAACTAGGTGTCTACAGAGAGGAACAAGTGCTGCTGGGAAACTAGATGTCTACAAGAAGGAGAATGAAAGTTAAATCCTCATCGTTTGAACTCCACAGACATTGATTCCAAATATATCAAGGATGTCCACAGAAGACCTGGACCGCTGAAACTACTATCAGAAAAAAAAAACGGAAATGCATTGGAACACGTAGGCATACGTAACAAATACTTTCTGAATTAGGCTCTAGTCACCCAGGAAATAAGGCCAATAATCAAAAAATAGAATCTCATGGAATTAAAAAGGTGAAAATTAAATAGGTGAAAGTCTTGGCCAGCTGTGTATCTGACAACAGATTAGGTCACACAAGGACTTGGGAAACTAAATATTAAGAAAATAAACAGCTCAATGAAAAGGAGCTATGGAACTGAAAAAAGTTCTCAAAGGAAGAAATACAAGTGGCTGGTAAACATCCTGAAAAGCATTTACCATCCTTACTCGTCAATGAAACACAAAGTAAGACTTCAATGAAACTCTATCTCAGCCCAGCCAGAGAAGCTGTCAAGAAAACAAATGACAGCAGATGTTCACAACGATGTGTGCAAAGGGAAAGGTTATCTGTTGTTGGTTGGTGTGTAAACTGGCACAGTCACTATGGAAATCAACATGGAGGCTTCTCGGGAGCCAGAAATAGAATTAGTGTGTGATCCAGCTATACCATGTGTGGAACACGCCCAAGGAACTCTATGTCTTCCTATGAGATACTTGCACATTCTTGTTTGTTGGTACTAGGAGATGGATTTCAGCCTAGAGGTCCATCAACAGATGAACATGTGATGGACACGTGACAAACGTGTGACACATGTGAAACACACACAATGGAATTTTATTCAGTCATAAAAATGAAATAGAAAAAAAATGGATGGAACTGAAAAATATACTAAATGAGGAGATCCAGGCCCTCTGTGGGCACATACTTGGGTCATACACAAGACATATATAGCCAAATATACGCATGCATATAAATAAGATAAATCTTTATAAAGGAAATGTGTGAAATAGAATTTGAAGCTGTAGGGACAATATATAGAACAAGTAACACTTGTCATGAGGGTATAAACTGACTTTTAAACGAGACATGAAAATTGTAAATTATGAGAAAATCCATGGAGGAAAGGTATTACAAATGAAAGTGAATCTGGTGGGAGGAAGATGGAGAAGAAGGACAGAAGGAACTACCAACAGAAAGGGAGACCACGGAGCTCCGATCCTGACCTGTGTATGAAAAATGATCAGCACACACAGCAGACAGACCTCAAGTGAGCCACCCCGTGTGCCCCCCAAACATACACCTTTCACCTTGTTAATATGAGGAAACATTAATATCTCAATTATTTAATGACTTACGTCTCAGAGATGCTGATTTGCACTCCAGAATATATAGAGAACCCTTTCTGTTCAACAGGTACAGCCTGATTTTTAAAATTAAGAATTCAAACAGACATTTCTCCCAAGAAAACATACACATGGCCAATCAACCCAGAACAACCCTCGGTACTAGAAAAACTGGAGCCCAAACTGAGGTATGAACCCACTTGCCTTGTGGAATGACCTTACCAAAAGTCAGATGCCAACAAATGATGGTGGACTTTTAGAGAAATTGGTGGGACTACTTTGGTAAATACCACCAACTTTAGTTGGGTACTCTAAAGAAATAAACATGCGTGTTATTTCAACAGGTTGGCATATGAATGTTCATAGGAGAATTATTTCTAACGGTCAAAGGTGAAAACACCTAAACACACATGCTCACTCATGTTTGGATATTTAAAGGCATATCCAAACAATGGAATATTATTCAGTCCTAAAAGGCAACAAAGTACAGATAGATATACCTCACAATATGGACAAACCTTAAGACACAGTGTTACCTGAAATCCTGCCACAAAAGTCCTTGTGCTATGATGATGCCATTATATGAAATGTTCATGAGGACAATTCACAGAAACAGAAGTTGATTTGTGGTTCCATGGGAGGGAGCAGGGAGGGATGGAGAGAAGCCGTCAGTGGGTGTGGGTGCTCCGTGGGACAACAGTAAAACGTTCTGTAATCATTAGTGTTTGCACATCTCTGTGAATATTCCGAATGCAGAACTGAATACTTGAAAAAGTAAACTCAATGGTTTACGAGGACAATTCAACAGAATTGTTACTTGGAGATTTCTAGAATAAGGGTTAAATAATATTTTGCTGCTACTTGGATTTCAGATTGCTTCTAAAATGTATTGGTAGCTTCTTTCTGAGTGTTCTATTTGGTGTGTTCTTTTAGTGGATTTGTGGTAACTCGGGATGCTTTTATATATCTTAGCCATTCCTACTCCACTCTGCAACCGCCTCTGCCATTAGTGGTTCCTGGAATTTTCTATCATTGTTTTTTTTTTTTTTCTCATGGAACACTCTTCTGTATATAACCCCCTCGTTGTAGATTATTTTACAGTTTATAATTTTATATTTTGGGTTAAACTTTTGTTCCTATCCCAATCTCATGCACAAATTATTCTACAGGTCCCTTTGATACTTTAAAATGGGTTTTAATTTAAGTCTAATCCGTCTGGAATTTATTGTTGATGGTATGTAGCAGAAAATCGACATTTACTTTTTCCACTTGGAAAATGAAATGTTTTTAGAGCATTTATTGAGCACTTTATCCTTTTATCACCAATTCAAGATGCCATTGCTTTACAGCGCACCAGACATCTACACACATAGCCAGGTTTCCAGGTCCTCCAATATGGGCTTTCTGCTTCACTGAATTGGCTCTGCTGAAATAACACATATTTTAAGTTTCTCTGATTTTGTAGCCAAGCTTAATCCCTGCTAGAGTGAGAATTAGATTGTTATAGCTGTAAAAAATAAAGATGTCTGCTCTCAGAGACTTGAAGCACCAGGGTGGGGAGGTACCCAGGGGGGTTTCCTACCTGCTCAGAGAAGAAGGGAAGAGGGGAGAGGGAGGGGGGAGGGGACAGGGGAGGAAGTATTGTGGGAGGGGCTGACTGGGAGAGGGGCTGTGAGTGGATGTAAAGTGAATAAATTAAATAAAGGAAGGAAGGAAGGAAGGAAGGAAGGAAGGAAGGAAGTCTGTTAAAAAAAAGGGCCAGGTCCAGCTGGACACACTGGGAATCTCCTTCTGAGTTTAGGTATCAAATGTTAGAAGTCAGCAAAGGAGAATAAAAGAATAGATTCAGTTCATCCTCAGAAGAGCTAGAGCAATCCTTTACTGGCCTGAGAGTCTGATCTCCACAGACCTTGCCACAGGGCTGCATATCCAAGCATACAGGAGAACACTATGCAGGGGCTGGGAATCAGTGTTTGTTCAGGCTCAGAAGCTGCAGTGTTGGCAAATTGTGAGATACATTAGGTGGCCTGTTTTGCAGTCTCAGGGCTCCAGAAATGTCATGGAGGAAGGTGGCTTTCTGAAATTCCACAGAAGGTGGGTAGTTTTCTTGAGAAAAACTTGCTTTATGGTCCTTGCTTTTGTGGGGTGGGTCCTTGACTAGCTTCATGGACTAAGGCGTTGCTCCTATTTTCTCTAGTTTCCTGGTAAAACCATAGAGAGGTGCCAGTTTTCTGAAAACTTGGTAACTTTTTACTTAGAACAACCTGGTGTTTATCATGTGATAAAAATCACACTCCAGCAGTTACCTTGTCTGCTCATGTCTCCCTATCGCTTGAGTCCATTTGTTTCTAGAAATAATAGAGTGTAGCTTCCAAGGCTGGGATGGAAATACACTGGGCCATCCTGCCATAGCCTTGCAAACACACTGGGCCATCCTTCATTGCTTTGGGCCACCAGCTGTGGAGGGAGCTGCATGCAGTACTGACATAACAACCAAACAGCCCTATGGAGCAGTCCATAAGTGATGAGCTGGGCTTTCCTCCTGACATCCCGCTGACAGATGTTTGCAATCCTGGCCAGTGCCTAACACAAACCTCTGGAAGGCTTGAGATAGAGTAAGCTCCTGAGCTGCAGGCCTCCTCACCAGGGGACCAGTGTGGCCAGCGTTTGCTATTTTGTGAATTCTTTTTACCCTCATCATTCTCCACCCCCTTCTTCTACCCTATCAACCCCCTAACACCAAATAGGAGAAGGAAAAGGATGGAGAGGGAAGGAGGAGATGTTATCATTAGACTACTTCCTGCTAATTCCTGGGGGCAAGTTTGACCTTTACTGTCAGGATATCTTCTTATTGTTTCTTCTTTGCACATGGCTACTTAACAAACAACAGCAACCACCCACCCACCCACCATGTCTCTTGGGCCCCTAGCACTTACAGAGCCTCTGAAGAGTCCCTAGAATTACAAACATAATTGCAGAAAACATCTGCAGTGGGCAAAACCACACCTCTGCTGGAGCAAGGGGCAAATCATAATCAGTTCCTGGGGCAGTTTATAGGGGCCCTATATAGTATCCCACACCTGGGATTAAAATGAAAACTTATTCTTATAATGCCTCTATGTTAAAAAAAAAATCATACTACACACTAGTGAAATAATGAAACTTTGTGCTTAACATTTCCTTGTTTTGGGTAATTTTTTTTTTGTGCAGCCATAGATAATATATATGTAAACAAAATAATTATCATAAATAGAATATCCAAATGAGCCAAAGAAGTAGAGTGTTTGTGTATAGCTATAGAAACAAGTGTAACAAATGGGTATTTGGTTGTTCCCAAGAATGAGTCTTTCCCAGTAAAGCCTGGGTGTTTCCAGTGGAGAGAGCATCAGGTTTCACTGTGACCCCTGAAGCCCACATCCAACCCACTGATGTCGTGCAGGGTTTCCCAATGTAAATCCAGGCTTGGGTATGAGGTTTCTAAGCCTAATCTCCCGTAAATTAGCCCTTTCTGCCCAAACCTGCCCACGTATCACTGGAGACTGAGAGAAACTCCACCCCCACAGGCTACCAGGAGACTCAGGGCTTGGAAACATCCAGGGAGGTCCATCAGGGTAGCAATGCTGGTGGCGTGCTGGAAAGAACATCCTGAGGTTTATTTCTGGACATGACATTCAATGTTTAAAGTTTCACCTGCTCAGCTAGATCTAGAGGCAAGTCTAAAAGTTCCTCTAGACTCAGTGACTGGAGATCAAAGAGGAGCAGCATGGCTAGAACCAACACACAGAGTGACAGAACTGTGATCAATCCAGGGAGTCACATGGGGAGGCAACATGGCCTGAACTGTGTCCCCATGAGGTGATAAAGTCATAACCCACAGTTCATGGAAATGCACTGCAAATGAGCAACTTTCAGCTCAAATCCAGCATGACCGGTCTTATAAATACCGAATTTAGTCTAAATTTAGTCTAAATTTAGAATTTAGACAGAAATGAATGGGACACATGGAGAAGATGTGAAGATACAAGAAAGATGTCAAAGATCCCAGGGCTGTCAAGAACCAGGGAAAAGCAGGTTACATAAGAACAACCTTTCTCCCCTGCTGCCATCTTGGAATTCTGGCCAATAGAACTGTCAGGCAATGTATGTCTGTCGATGAGGGCTTCAACCTTATTCACGGTGGTCCCAAGAAATGAACAGTGGGGGCCTGTCTGCTCTGACTGATGACAGTGTCACCTACTGTTAGAAATAGCTCGATCCAGACTGCTCTGGTGGGTGGAAGTGGTTTAACTAGTGCCACATAACCTTCTTCCTGGGGGCAGAGTTGACTGGACCCTGGTTGCTTTCTTTCACAGTGTGCTTTCACAATGGGGTTACTCTACTGTCTCTGAGAAAGCATTCTGCAGTGAGCACTGCAGGAAACATGGAGTTCCCAGTCACCAACAGGACCTGCTTTAAGACCAATAGTTGCTCCCAGCAACTATCCACCTGATATACATCATGGTAGAGTGACAGGTTCTCATGTGTCCACAAAAGTCCTTGGAAGTCTGTGAGATTTCCAGGGCTCTCTCGGAACTTTAGACTCAGGCTCTTGAAGTTAGGACCTCGAAGTCACAAAAGACCCTCCGTACTTACATGTGCTTCCTTCTCCTTCCTGCAGGGCACTGTCATGGGCAACTTGGTCATCTCTCTTTGACAAGATACTGTTGAAAACGACAGCTTAAAACACTTGACCTTACCTTGATGATACCTTATTGGGGCAACAGTACAGTCTCTGTGAGCTAAAGCCAAACCGATGAAGAACTAGCTGGAATGTTAGACTTTGGCAAATCAGGTGGCACAGACATCTCTAAATAGCTCCTTAGCCAGGATAGGCATGTTCCTTCTGGGTCAAAAAGTTGTCTCTATTCTCTGTCCCTAGGTATTTCTGCTGATCAAATGCATGTGCTGGTACCAGACAGTGATGACTATGAATCAGGGCCAAATGGTACAAGCTTTGACACTGCTGTGGTGTGTGTGTGTGTGTGTGTGTGTGTGTGTGTGTGTGTGTGTGTGTATGATGAAATATTGATATATTTAAACAAGCTTTGACACTGCTGTGGTGTGTGTGTGTGTGTGTGTGTGTGTGTGTGTGTGTGTGTGTGTGTATGTGTGAATGATGAAATATTGATATATTTAATTCCATTGGGAAAGCTGTGCTGGGAGAAAGTACGGCTTTATTTCAGACATGCCTTATCTAGCAGCAAACAAGAGCAATGCAGAAAACAAGCACCAAGGACAATTCCCAGAAGCCCCCTCCTCCCTTTGTCATGACTCTTGTTCTCATAGGCCATCGAGATGCCAAGCAATGTGCAGGATTTAAGAGACGGAATTTTGAAATGAAAAAAAAAATGAGCCCCACAAAGTTTTCTTTTCCTGGAAATTGATGGTTTGTGGATTGAAGAGGAGGGTCTTGCCAGAACAATGCTAGTCTTGGAGAGAGGGAGTTTCTTCTGTTCCCTGAGATTGCATTTGAAAATCCCTAAATAGATGCTGTTCTTCTGCGTGTGTGCGATGGAGGAGAGAGGACATGTTTCCAGCCACAGTGAGTATTTTAAGTGTGCTATTTCAAATTCGGCAAAGGAATTCTCAGACATGTGTTGAGTAGAGCTGTCTAAACGGTATAAAAGTAAATCTCCAAAGACAGCAGGAAGTACCAGCTTTCATTCTGAAGAAATAAGCATAGTCTATCTTGATTTCCTTTACGTGCCAGTGAGTCTTTTTGTATCTATGTGTAACTATATTTATCTACCTATATTTTACATTTATATCCTATATATTTTAAGATGTGTTCATTTTAATTTCATGAGTATGGGTGTTTTACCTGTTTCTTTGTCTATGTATTATCTATATGTCTAGTGCCTGTAGAGGCCAGAAGAGGACATCAGACTCCCTATGAATTATATACGATTGTGAGCTGCCATGTGGGTGCTGGGAACTGAACCTGGGCCCTCTGGAAGAGCAGAGATGTTTTTAATGGTTAAGCCATCTCTCCAACCTCTACATGTTTCATAATTTATACTTAAATATGCAGATATACTCTGAGTAGACTGCAAAATGTTAAAGCTACTTTGACGTTAATGTTCTTGAAGTCCTGGGGATGGAGCTCAGAGCATTGTGGGTGGCAGGCAGACCTTCATTGCTGAGCAACATCCCATCCTGATTGCAAAAGTCAAGTAAGTGCTGTAGGTTAAACTCTAGATGTCAAAGAAATTAAACAATGAACCCATATTAAAAACACAATAGGGTAGATGGAAAACTGCCTAACACACTTCGGAAGGTGAACAGATGGCTCAACAGTCAAGACCACATGCTGCTCTCCCAGAGGACCCAGCACACAGATTGGGTGCTCATGGTGGCCGTAACTCTAGTTCTAGGGTATCTGCTACCCTTCTGGCCTTCACAGGTACACGTACACACACACACACACACACACACACACACACACACACACACACACA
>JANHMN010000011.1:73705525-73758518 GCA_030674055.1 Rhabdomys pumilio | reverse complement strand
ACACACACACACACACACACACACACACACACACACACACACACACAGTCATATTTGTAAAATAGAACCTTGACCCTGACCCTGACCCTGACCCTGACCCTGACCCTGACCCTGACCCTGACTCTAGCCCTAACCCTAACCCTAACCCTAAAAGACAGAGACACAATTTTATGGGAAAGGAAGCATCCATCAGAGGCTGGTTAAGAGGTGGCAAAGCTGAGTGATTTTTTTTTCATTGTCTACAAAGAACATGTACATTACTTCTATATTCAGAAAAATCGAAAATTCTTTGCTAATTTTCCCATGCAGTTTCTTCTTTACGTATTGCCTCTGGATATCTGTTTCTACACAGTTAGAATCCCCTGTATATACCATAGGCAGCTCGTGAGATTCAGCATGGCTGTCATGAAGGAGAAACCATCGTCCATCCTCAAGTCTACTTAGGATACCTCAGCTCTGGTTCTAAAAGGCTCCTTATACTCCGTAGATGCTTCCTGACTCAGAGCACGTCATGTACACATGGCTCTTTCCTCAGAGTGACTGAAAGTTGTTCCAAGAGTTTTGGGAGAAGGTCTCAGAAATATTTGCTCTAGCCTTTCAATAGTAGCAAAATGCATCTGATCCTCCATGAGCAATCTGAGTTGTAGGACTGCACTGCCACATAGTTCAAGGGTACGTCTCTCTAGGCAGAGCTTAAAATGTGAGCGTACTCAAAGAGTCGAGAGTACCAGAAAATCAGAACCTCGATGTTCTGTGACCACTTGTTATATCAGGTGCGTGTTCTTCATTCTCTGGGTCTGGGGAACATTCTGGAAGAAGTACTGTGGCCATATTTGACTCAAATACTGCACAGAAGATGCCAGGAGGAATGGCCCCCTATTTTAGGAACGACTGTTAAAAGGAACTGGAAAAACAAATTCTTTGTAACTTCCTCTTGAGACTTTCATTAAGAGCGTTTGTTCTCAGATGTTGGGGATTAAGGGGAAAGGTATTTCAGATGTTGGTTCATGCAGATCCTGAGCTGCAGGCTCTCAACTTGTGGTGACATAGTGCACTTCATGGAGGCTGGGCGTTGTTTACCTCCTTGCTATTCAGGATCCTGCAAGATCATGGCATCATGGCACTGGGAGCCCCCTCCCACAGCCTTCCTGTAGGTATTCTTCAGCACCCCCTAGTAGGCTTTGTCCCATGGCTTCTCTCCCTCTCAAAGTCTCTGAGGCCAATTGCTCTCAAGATTTCTTTTGAATGACGTGGTGGGAGAAGTAGACAACTCCCCCTCTCATAGAAAGAGTGAAGTCATGCATAAAAGAGAGGTGGGGTTTCCAGAAGGTACCGTGAGCAGGAATCAGCCTGGCTGTGTGTACCAGGGTGGTTTTCTCCATGCCAGGGTGGCTGGGTCAGGTGACAGGCTGGACTGGAAGGTAACTGTACCATTAGCACTGGCTGCATCCGGGGACCTGATGCATGCTGTTTCCTCCATCTTTTGAAGGTGGTTTCCAAGTTGTCATCATAGGTGAACAAGTGAGGGGTGTGTGTGTGTGTGTGTGTGTGTGTGTACTATGTGTACGTGTGTGTGTGTGTGTAAGTGTGTGAAGCATGTGTGTGTATATGTGTGTAGTATGTGTGATTGTTGTGTTTGGAGTGTGTGTGTGTGTATGTGTGTGTACACGATGAGTATGTGTGTGTATGTGTAAGTGTGAAGCGTGTGTATGTGTGTGTATGTGTAGTATGTGTGATTGTTGTGTTTGGAGTGTGTGTGTGTGTGTGGAGTGTGTGTGTGGGAGGGCTCCCAGTTCCATGTTGCTAGCTGGTGGTCGTGGAGATGGATAGGAGATGCTTTGCTCTGGTATCTAAGACATCCGTACCCCATACTTCCCTGTTCTGTTTCATAACTTGCCTTTTAAACAGAGAAGGGCAAGTAGGTGGAAATTTGAAAAAAAAAATAAACAAAAACATAAAACACACATGCAGAAAATAAAAACTCTTTGGGCAGGATTTCAGTTCGGTTTGTTTCCTGTAAAGATCAAAAGTTTCCTTTTTTGTCCTTTCAAAAGCAAGAGTCTTAAACCAGAATGGGAACAAGTTGGTACTGCCTGTGCCCACACTGTGTATATGTGAGCCCAGCTGTGAACCAGAGCTTCAGGAGATTTCCTCATGGGCGTCGATAGCCATGGAACAACCTCCCCACACTCTTCTCAGACATTACACTGCTCTCCAGAGACCAGGCATGAGGCCTGTCAGTCCCTATCATCCGTGCTGTTTTCTGGTCATTGCAAAGTTGTACCAGGAATGCCAGACAGTTTCTTCACAACCTGAAAGTGAAGGAAACCATTAATGTGGTTCCTTTAGGCAAGGAGTTCTAATTGATCAGGACTCAAAATATACAGTCTGGATTCTTTCAGTTGATTAAATATGCAACCCATTAACTTTTCTTTATCTTAGAGCCAAAATCACCAGGACTAAGATAAACAGGAAAATACAGCAGTTCTGAGTTACGTGACCAGACTTCAGTGTCCTGCATGCGGACACCTCAACAGCCTCTGGGACCATACCTTTCCCTCTGCAGGCAGCCTCTCAAAGCCTTTCTTTGTCAGTGTGCTATAGAATCCCCTGTAACACACAGTATCATTAGCAAGCCTGGGTCCTGGAAGCATGGTGGGGTATGGGGAAGGCTTGGCTCTCTCTGTAAATTGTGGAATAAAGAAAAAGGAAGTGACAGAGAAAGAAATCCTAAGAAATAGATGAAGAGAGTGAGCTCTGTGGAACTGTAAAATCTAGAATCAAGGAGAGGAAAGAGAAGGTTGGAGGATTTCACATAAGTCAGGAGACTCCTCGAGGACAGAGGCAGTGACACCTAGTTCATGCTTGAAAGAAATGGTTCAGTTCTTTGTCAACAAGGTTTTCTTTATGTAGAGGTTGCAAGTCTGATTTGTGGGGTTCATGTTACTACACAAATCAGGGATCATCTCCTTGAGCAGACAGAAGCCCAGTACATTATTGATGAGGACTGTGGTGAATTCTGTCTTTATAGAGTTACGAGAATTAACATAAGGTGGGGCCCTCCTGTTATAGCACACTGGAGAGAATGCAACATTATTTGTATACTTTCCTCCGCTGCATATAACCTGAATCATTCCAAACACACGCACCTGGAATCTCAGAAGTCTATGATATTCAAAAGTAAGACTGCAGATGAAATCGGTTAGGCATCATGCTGGGTTATGATAGATTTGAAGTCTAATAAACGGTCTCCTAAAGAGTCAAGAGCATAGTGTGATTCAAAGAAGAAGCCATGTGAGGGTGGAGGGAAAAGTCAGAGAGTGTGGCTAGGGAGTGACCAGGGAACAGAAGAGTCCCCTGGAACCTTCAAAGGTTATCTGTTTATGGTAGAACCTTGCTATTAGACTTTCAGCTTCCAGAACCAGAGGAGAATAAAGTTGCTTCAAGCCACCAGGTGTGTAGTAATTTAGATAGAGCTCCTCACAGAAACCAGTTAGAACTGGTTCAAAACCCAGAAGGTTTTCAGTCTCTGGGCCTTCAGAGCAGCTGAAAGAAAGGAGAAGCTGAAGTCAAGAGATCTGAAGACATGACTGGAAAAGGAGTGTACATTCAGGTTACCAGCATTGTCTCCATATCCCACAAGCTGAAGAAAACTCTCAGATACAAACCGAAAGTCTGGGAGTGGTGTTCCTCTAGGTTTGAATTCTCTGTGTTCTCATGAAGAAAAGTGTATGACCACAAATTGACAGGGGACCTGCATTAGATAGAGCTTGATCTCAACATTGGTAAGAGACTATGGCTGAGGAACTTCAATAATTTCAGTTGACATAAATCAAAGCCATCAATCCCCTGCCTCTGGGCTCTGATCAGCAAGAAATTTTCTGACTATAGTACAGTTATGAAAAATTAGAATTTTCCCTTGACGCTATCCTTATGCAATCCATGGCTTGGATCCAAATTCTGTTAATTTTCCAAATCATTCTTCTGTAACTCTTCACTCTTGGACCCAGGAGAGAACCCAGATTCTCCTGTAGCGTTTGGTCACTGTTTTGTGTCTCAACTCTTGTTATTCTAAAGCAGCTTGCCAGCCTTCTGTCCTCTCTCCAGCTTTGTTGTTTGGGGGATTATGCCATCTTTCCTTCATTTCTAGTTGGTCTGATGGCCTTTGCAAGCATCTCATGAGGAGCAGGATGTTGGTTCACCCCACCACTCTTTTGATAATATTTTTCAATAGATTAAAACAGAACTAGACACTTCCTCGTTAAGTTACAGGTTCCTGCCTTCCCTGGTGGCCCTTCATCTCCGCTCTTTATCCCTTGGCCATGGAGTACAAGATGTGTCAGGTTCTCCCTGGGGCTCCAGGCCCTCCAGGAAGAACGAGAGTTGCTCTGAGACCACATAAAGTTTCGACCTAACTTTCAGAGCTTGTTTTCTTTCAGCTTTAGAAGTAGTTTTGATTTTTCTTAAACATTTAAATTTTAAAATTATTTTCAGTTATGTGTGTGGATGCACACACAAATGCAGGTACCTGTGGTGGCCAGAAGAGGGCATTGTATTCTGTGCTGCCTACTTTATGTCAACTTGACACAAGCTAGAGTCGTTGGAGAGGAGGGAGGCTCAGTTTGGAAAAGCCTCCACAAGATGGGGCTGTAGACGAGCCTGTAAGGAATTTTCTTGGTGATTGATCTGGGAGGGCACTGTGGGTGGTGGTACTCCCAAGCTGGTGGTCCTGGGATCTATAAGAAAGCAGGCTGAGCAAGTCAAGAAAAGCAAGCCAGTAAGCAGCACTCCTCCATTGCCCTCATCAGCTTCTGCCTCCAGGTTTCTACCTTGTTTGAGATTCTACCCTGACTTCCTTCAGTAATGAGCAATGATGTGGAAGTGTAAGCCAAACAAACCCTTTCCTCCCTGAATGTTTTTGGCCATGGTGTTTCTGCATAGCAATAGTAACCCTGACTAGAACAAATCCCCCGGAGCTGGATGACAGGCAGTTGTGAGCCATTCTACACGGGGACAACTCAGGCCCTCTGTAAAAGCCATGTGAGCTCTTAATTAATGAGCCGTCTCTGCAGCCCCTGAAATAGTACCTTTCAAGCACCCTTCTATGTATTTAATTAACATGGCTCTTATGAATAGATCACTTCCACGTCAGTGACCCTCCAGAATTAGTTATGTGAGTGTACGATTCCATTTTAAAAAGGGGGGGGTCTGTTATTGCTCAAGGCATCATCAGTATTTGACATGTGCAGAGATTCATAAAAGAAGGAAGAACACTTATTTAAGCTGTGAGATGAACAGGTCTTGCAAGATTTAATTAAACACAATTTGAATGGCTGCGAAGAAAGAAAGGGAGAAAGAAAGAAGCAAAAAGAAAGAGAAAAAAAGCAAGGTGAGATCCTAATCAACAACAAAATGCCGTTATTAGAACTGATCAATGTTTGTATTAGACCAGTCCTAAATCCATAGATCAATTCAGACAGTTGACACTTTGCGATTTGTCATTTTATAATTTTCAGACCCTTGTTGAGTTAAAGTACTTTTGTTGCTTGTGCATTTTTGCAGTCAACTTAAGTTTTCCTTTGGTAGCAAACACACATATACACAAACTCTTACACAGATACACACACACACACACACACACAGGGTTGGGGGCTGCCTCTTTGGGGAAGGCAGCTATGCACAGGAAGAAGTTTAGAGGCTGAGGAAGCACAGAAAATACTGAGAATAAACAAGGCACGGGGAGGGGAGAGCAGGACTTGGCTTAACCGCCCTGAACTCTGCAGTTCCTGAAGCCCTGAACTCCTGGTCTTGCAGTTTATGCAAATTGATGAGTTTCCTGGAAGCTTAGTTTCCTCTGAGTTTCTACCTTTTACTTGTGAGAGAATTCTAGTAACATAACCTACACAATGAATGAGCCAAGACTGTTATAAGCAGAATGTTCTGTCCAGAGTCACAGACCCCATCAGAACAGATACAGCGAAGCAGCTCATAGCCTCGGGTGGCTACAGTGAGTTCTCTCTTTCAAGTTCAAAGACACCAGCTCCTTCCCTCTGGACACCAACTAGTCAGACCTCCCCAGCTGGGGCCACTTGCTGCTCGTCACCCTGACATTCTCTCCATGGGGCGGTGAGGGAATGTGAGTAATTTTTTTCTCTCCAGACATTTTGGGCAAGTGGAAGTCTCAACCTTGGCCTATGATCTATCGGATCCAGGGCAGAAATTTCTAGGAGCAGATCCCACTCTGAGCTCCTAGCCCCTTGCATCCTTGTGGGAGGAGACCATCCATCCAGCAGTTGTTACCTCAGTTCCAAAGCACTACGGCTGTGGGGGCAGGAAACACACAGCCACAGGTGCTCACACAGCCACAGGTGCTCACACAGCCACAGGTGCTCACATAGCCAGGTGTTCACACACCCATGGGTGCTCACACAGCTACAGGTGCTCACATAGCCAGGTATTCACACAGCCACAGATGCTCGCACAGCCACAGGTGCTCACACACCCACGGGTGTTCACACAGCCACAGGTGCTCACATAGCCACAGGTGTTCACCCAGCCACAGTGCTCACACACTCACAACCACAGGTGCTCACACATCCACAACCACAGGTGCTCACACACCCATAGCCACTGGTGCTCTCACAGCCACAGGTGCTCACACAGCCACAGGTGTTCACACACCCACAGGTGCTCTCACAGCCACAGGTGCTCACACACCCACAGCCACAGGTGCTCACACAGCCACAGATGCTTGCACAGCCACAGGTACTCACACAGCCACAGGTGCTCAAGCAACCTTTAGAGTCCTTGTAGGGATCCACCTTCAGACTCAATAGAGACTGGTAGTGATTCACAGAAACTCCAGGAATCTGAGCCAGGTCTCTGCCCTTTCTTTCTCACCAGCACCTGTCTTGTCTGCTTTTAAGGTGGATAACTGAAGTTTTCTTATTAGATATTCTGAAATTCTGTAATTATTTCCTTAATTTCACGTACACACATATATATGCAAGCAGCCTCTCTCTGTATGTTTCCTGTGTACTTAGCTTTCTTTTCTCTTGCCAATATTCACAACCGACTCTCTCATTGTTACCATCTTTTCCTTTAAATCCTCATACCTACATACAACCACAGTTGTTCTACAATCCTCAGGACTCCACGACTTCCATTTCTAACAGTGGTCCCTTTCAGTTCCATGAGTCACCATTTCTTTCTATATGCATCTGCAGCTATCTTAGCATCGTGGACGTGGAGGACTCTGGTTTATGGTCTTGTTCAGAGATGCTCTCAGAGGCCATTGAACCACAGCCTTTACTCTCATGGGTTTCAGTTGCTCTGTTCTTGAAGCTCCTCTGCCTTTTGTCCCTTCCCCCAGGTCAGGGGTCTGCTGGTTATGAGCTGTCTCCCCTGAATCCACGCACCACGAGGCTGCAGGTGTCTGCATGCGCTCAGTCTATCTCATGTCGAGCAGGTTAGTGCCCTGGACAAGAAGCTGTGCAACGTTCATCCACTCCCACCATGCTTCACTCTGTTGAGGATTAACCCAATGCAATTTCTAGCCGCTGGTTGGTTTTTTGTTTTTTTGGTTTTTTTTGTTTTGTTTTGTTTTTATAATTCTTGTGTGCATTCAAACTTGAAACGTCTTCAAACTTGCTTACAGCTTGTAGCTGTTACTTGGTGAGGTTGGTACCATAAAAGATGCTCTATAATGCCCACTAAAAGAACAAGAACTAGGCCTATATTTCCACATTTGGGTTAACTACACTCTCCTGTATATGGTGAGGGCTGAAACTCCCATGATGCTCAGGCTGAGCTACCTTCTATAAAAGGACAGAAGGAGAAAGCATTCGTTGTTAGAACCTGTGCATTATCCTTTTTTCCCCATTGACAAGTTTTAAGGTGGAGAGGAACGAAGATCTGACTGGCTACCTTGCATCTTGAGGCAATGTTGGAAATATTAGGCTGTATCCCCAAATTGCAAAGGAGAATCAAGCAAATGTGTGCTCCCTTGATCCCCAGAATGCAGTATAGTCATTAGGAGGTTAAACTCAGGAGTCAGATGCCTGGATTTCTGTCTTGCTTCTACCTGTTACTGCTGGATGGACGTGAAAATTATTGAACTTCGGTGGGCCCCCTTCCTTATCAACCTCACTCGACAAAGTGGACACAGAGAAAGCACTGTCTTACTAGACTTTTAAGTACTTAGTTAGGTCAGTTGATATTGGTGTTATTGCCCCAAACATCTTAAAACGATGTGGTATTTCACTTTCTGGACTTCACCCAGAGGCCTTTGTCCATGCCAGGGTTCCCTCACTCTTTTTTTTTCTGTCCAGAAGAGAAAAGCATGAACCCCTCTGATATTGTCCACAGCAGCTGGAATAATGCACAGGAGAGAGGAGTCTCCCCAGCACTGCCACACTGTGAGGTACTCACCAGCCACCAGCTCAATGACTGGCAGCTGTCTTTATTTTTTTAAATCTGTGACATGGGATGAGGGTACAGGCAGGGACTGGACTGGATACAATGAGACTAACTATGTCAGTTCTTGACTCATGGGTTTGCTGAGACAGTATGAGAGAGTCCTGTGGGAGTGAGCTAGGGGTGGAAGCCTTAAGCCTGAGGGAGCTCGGAGGCAGCCCGAAGCATCCCTGTTGGAAGTCCATTGAGTAGGCATCATCAACCTTGTTAAGCACGTCTCAGCTGTGGTCCTGCCTCCTACAAACCATTAGCCTCTAAATCTGTCCCACTAGGTCCTGCTGAGGTCCAGCAGTGTCTATGTAATATGCTCATTCACCCCTTTAAGCTTACATCCGCCCCACAACCTGCCATTCTCTCTTTCTGTCTCCCCTCCCATCTTTATGTGCCATCCTTTTGTGAAAACCAAGTTGTCAACCACCTGGAACTTCTCTATTGCCCCCCCCCCCCCAGTTATTGAATATTTTCTTTATTTACATTTCAAATGTTATCCTCTTTCCCAGTCCCCCCAGCCCCCCATCTCATCCCTCCTTTTATACTTCTATGAGGGCGTTCCCCTATCCACCTACCCACTCCCACCTCCCTGCCCTCAAATTCCCCTACACTGGGGCATCGAGCCTTCACAGGACCAAGGCCTTCTCCTTCCATTGGTGCCTGACAAGGCCATCCTCTGCTACATATGCAGCTGGAGCCATGGGTAGAGCATCCCCTCTGGGTGACTCGTTTAGTGACCCAGCAACGTGAGTGGCCCTTTAAAGCACTGAGCACAGACCTGATTTGTCACTGGTCACTTCTTACCCCCCAGAAAGCATGACTGTGCCTCTCTATTGCCAGGATCCAGTGGCACTAGCCATCTGAAGGAAGGACCAGAAAGGTCCACCCGAAACTTGCTTCTCCAGTTGGTCCAATTTTAAGCACAGTGAATCCCTCAGGGGGCCTTGGTACTCTGTTCTCTGCTGATGCAATAGTTTCATCTCTAACCTTGGTCTGGTTTGAATTCAACATCTTCCCATGGGTGGTTTTAGGGAGCCTCTGGCTTCACCAGCCCTTCAGTGTTGCTGTGTTTCTCTGGTCTTTGTCTCCGACTTGGCTTGTCACCCTGTTTAGTCTCCTGACTTCAGTAGGACCCCTGGGTCAGCAGATTCCCCTTGTTTGGACCTTGCAGAGTGGTCTTGGGATCTGGGCACATTCTCTGGTCCCCAAGCTCTCTCTTATCAGGCAGCAAACGCTGAGTGGGGGACAATTCCTGCTGATGGTGACTCAGCAGACTGGTTCTCCAGCAGAATTGTTTCCTTGTCCGTGTGGGTCGATGACTGAGCCTCATCTTGGGTTTCACTGGGCGTCTGCAGGTGTGCTCCGGTTTGGTCAAGGGACTGTCAGGACAAGCCCAAAGATAAAAACAGCATGCTGATTTCTCATCTCTCAAATTCTGGCAGTCTCTCCAGATTTGAGAATTTTCCTGTATACCAACCGTTGTTTGTTGAACTGATATTAAAACAAAACCAATTCAGATAAGACCTGGGAGCCCCCAGGGGCTCTTGGGACAACCACATTGCAGTGTGTGTGTGTGTGTGTGTGTGTGTGTGTGTGTGTGTGTGTGTGTGTGTGGGGGGGGGGGGGGGAGACAGGGCTGCCAAGTACTGTGTTCTCTGGATTTCCCTTGACCTCTGAGGACTGACCTTTCTCCATAGGCCAAGCTCCTCTCTCCCATCACACCCTGTGTACACACTGCCTCACTCTCAGCATTTCCAGGCAGGCTCATTCCCCACCCCCCGCCCCCGTGCTTGCTTCATTATATATGTTTGGGGTGACCAGAATGGATCCTGGAACACAGCCCCCTCTGACCACAGCATAAGGTGAGTCCAGGAGACAGAAGCGTATACATGCATCTAGTGAGGTTCATTGTGTAGCGTGAATACAGGTGTTTCAAGTACCTCCGCAGGGGTATTGCCATTTAGCAGAACCATGGAGAAAGTCACACTGAGATGGCATTAGGGGATACATAACCCTTTGCCTATCTACACCCCTCCTAGCTTCTGCCATAGAGATGAAGTGTCTTCCTGTTCAGGTCAGTGCAGAATCCAGTCCCCATTGATCCCCCCTGTGACAGCCTTGAGGGGACAGCAGCAGCCGGACTCAGGGTTCCCTGTCTCCATCATTTACAGTTATAAATGGTGCTATCAGTCTGAGAGCTGAAGCTGGGCTCTCTGGGCAGTTACACACTCAGCAGGCACCAGGAACACAGACAAGGCAATGGAAGTGACAGAGACCACGAGCACTCCCTCTTCCCCCAGGATCCCTTCCAGCCACCTGAAAGGCAGTTCCTGACAGAAAGCACAATTCTTTTCAACACTTTTCAAATTTTAATCTATTTTGTGGAAAATCATCTTTAAAGTGCCATGAGAAATTTCATTATAAGAAATATAAAAGTCCTTAAACTATGCTTTAGGGAGAGGTAGACCTGCAAACCGTTCTGGCGGTGACCAGAGGAACACTGCCCATACTCTATTGTTTCACTGTTGTGGGGTCAGGAGAACCGTTCTTGATAATTGGATTTAAGATAACTTCTGGAGCCATGGCGAAATATGAGGCTGGATCACATCTCAAATATGATTTCCTGAGTGCTTTTCCTACGGCTGGTTTAACCCCTAAACAGCTAAAGATTTACGATTTTTAACTAAGGGTCACAGAATCCTTGAATTAAAATCTGTCTTTGTGTGCTGGAGAGATGGCTACCTGTTTAAGGGTGCTTGTTATTCTTTCAGAGGATTCAAGTTTAGTTCCAAGCACCTGAGGCAGCTCACAGCACTGTAGCTTTAGCTACAAGGACCCCGAGACTCTCCTCTGGCCTTTGCAGACTCATATATGTAGACACACACACATAAAGACAAACAAACAAACAAACAAAAGCTTAAAAAGACGACTTATTTTAACCTACAAACTATAGCTATTTGTGAGGAAGAAAAACCTAGGCTGGGGAGAGGAGATCCGGCGGCGGGGTCCCACGAGGGTTTGTGGCGGGGTTCTGCCGCACTACCCACACTGCCCACAGAAGGGTCCCACTGCATGCAGCCGCCTCGGGCTGGCGGCTGCAGTTCAAGATTCCAAAGTTCCAAAAGCTGGTAATCTGGCGGCAGCGGCGGTGCCCAGGCGACACGTGGAGTCCGATTTTTCAGAGTTTTTATTGTTCATGGCGTGGTGAATAGGTGTAGATGGTATGCACTTTCCCCACTAAAAGTCAGGGGGTCTCGCCTTTTATAGGAAAGGGGAAAAGAGGAAGGAATAACTTAATTAGCTATGTCCCCCCCCCCCCCCCCCCCCCCGCCTTTAGATAACTCATTAATATTTTAATCTCTGGAGGTGGAGACCTGCTAATCACACCCTCTACCTGTGTGCTACGTGACTGAAGGACGCAGATTAAATGGAGTTACCTCATCCAAGGCCCAACAGCTATTGATGTTTTCCCTTATTTCTAAATAGTATTATACTTGTTCATGATCTAGAAGAAAACGGCGCTACTTAAATGACTTATATAGGGTGGACTGAACAAAATCATAGAAGTGGTAGCAAATGGCGCCATTTGAGAAAGTGTCTTTGATAAAGTCTCTATAATCCTTGACACAGTGCTAGTACTTGCCCATTGCTACTGTTGTGTTTTATTAAAAAAGACAAAGCAACCAGGGATATGTTTGGTAGAGTCACAGTATGGTGTCGGGGAAGGGGTGCCCCCGCGGGCCCATGCTGAGGCGTCCCTTCCCACTGAGGTACCAGCCACAGGACAGTATAGTGTAGAATAGAGTTTATTTATTTAGGGCATGGGGAGGGGAGTTCAGGAAGTAAAAGAGACAGAGAAAGGCCAAGAGAGATAAAGATAGAGATAGAGATAGAGAGAGAGAGAGAGAGAGAGAGAGAGAGAGAGATAAGTTATGAACTTGTGGAGAGAGAGGGGGAGGGGAACAGGGAGAGAAGGGACAGAGAGGGAAGAGAGGAAGGGAGTAAGAAGAGCGAGAGCAAGAGAGAGAGGAGGGAGCAAGCAGCCCCTTTTATAGTGAGTCAGGCCTACCAGGCTGTTGCCAGGTAACTGTGGGGCGGAGCCTAGAAGGAAAGCCAATAGCTAGTTTTCAGGTATTTCTCATGATAGTCATGTCAGAGAGCTGTTATGTACATGCTTATCATTACTAAGAGAAGTGAGTGAGGCCCTCAGTTTTAAGGAGCTTGTCAAAGATCGTCGTCCGAAATGTTTCAGCTTCTTCCTGACTCCTCTGCTAACTCCTCCATCCTTTTTTGATGCACAGCTAAGTTTTAGATTTATTACGATTCGGGTGCCATAGGGTAGTAGACAGATGAC
The DNA here is from genome assembly GCA_030674055.1 of Rhabdomys pumilio. Lineage (NCBI taxonomy): Eukaryota > Metazoa > Chordata > Mammalia > Rodentia > Muridae > Rhabdomys > Rhabdomys pumilio. The sequence continues at coordinate 73,745,698 of JANHMN010000011.1, read as the reverse complement.
GCCCACTGAAGAGGAGAGGACGCACCACCACGCCATGGAGAAGGGCCATTCAGGAGGCAGAGAGGAAGGGTGAGAGCTGAGGCTGAAAGCTTTACTATGGCTTGGGGGAAGGAATGATCGAGGAACTCTGAATGGACCAGGCAGCTGTGGGACACTGGCTGGGAACACCCGCAGTGGGCTGTGGAGTGCACAGGGTGTCTCAGATCCTCTGATACCTGGTTCTGGTTCTGACTCAGCTGGAGAACGTCTGCCTCGCCTCCTGCAGCGGAGGAGCCAGGTGGTGGAGAAGGAGGTTCAGCCTCTGTGCTCTGACTCCTTTGCTCTAAGGCAGGTTTCAGTATCTTTAGAATTTGTCTAACCTGGCAGGGCCGGTCCCTTCTCAATCTCTCTACTCCTTGCCTGCTAGTTAAGGCCCATATACCAGAGCATCAATAAAACAGTTCTTGTTCATATAAAAGAAGTAAATAGGGGCTGGAGGAGCTCAGCAGTTAAGAGCACTGACTGTTCTTCCTAGAGATCCTAAGTTCAATTCCCAGTGCCCACATGGTGGCTCATAACCATCAGTACTGGAATCTGACGCCCTCTTCTGGTGTCTGAAGAGAATGACAGTGTGGTTACATAAAACAAATAAATATTTTTTAAAAAAAGTAAGAAATAAATATTGTTAGTATTTAAAAGAATAGAAAATAAGAACACCCTCTGAGCCCCCAATTTAGCAACAGAATGAAATGGAAGAACATTCATTTGAGTGTAACCATTGAGCATAGACTTAGTAACTTGTCATAAAGTCGTCATCTTACTGTAACTATCCCAGCAGGAACAGAGACACCTTACACTTCAGTGATGTAGTTGCCATTACACTGGCCTCACTGAAGCATACAATCCCCTACTCCCCACTCCCGTGCCCATGCAGCAAACCCTAATTAAATGCACTGGGTTCTATACACAGAGTGACATGGACGTAGGAAGAGAAGTTACAAAGACGAGGGCTTATGGGAGGGAGAGGGGGATGCAAAGGCATACAGGAGGGAAAACTTTGATCAGAGCATGTTCTGTGTATTGTGAAATTATCAAAGAATAAAATTTGAAAGTGTATTTAAAATGGTTCTTGTGTCCCTCCCTCTGCCTATCAACCGATTGAGACAACAAACCCCAAGGAATTGGAATTTCCTCAGGAGGCTCTCACCAGGGAAAGGAAAAGCAGAACCTTTGGTGGCAGACAGGAAGACGTTGACTCCCAAGAGAGATGTCACACAGCTCCTGTCTTACTGGAGATGGTGAGACTGAAGCTAAGATAGAACCACATCTTGACCAGGACAACTTAGTTACAAATACCTCTTGCCCACTGTTCAACCTGAACATGTCCGGACCCCAAAATGGAGTCCAGGGTCACTGGACCTCTTTGTTGCTGTTCCTGCTGTAACTTATGTTGAGAAGTCTCCTGTCTCTGCTTCTCTCTTTAGTCAGGCCATGGAGGATGGGTGGCCAAGCACCCAAGTAGAGACACCCAAACTTGAGCTCTGATCCTAACAGTAGTAGCATGGCCATGACTATGGGTCAGGATCTGGAAACTATGGTGTCCTAACACTATGGTGTCTACTTGGTCCAGTTGGAATACACTAACATAGAAGAACAACATACGGTCTTAGGTGAGGCTCACAAAGCTCACAAAGAATTAGCAGAGCTAAGCTCCTCGTGACTGTAGGACTGAAGTCACAGTGATAGTCACAGTCACAGTCATGTGACCTACAAGGCTACTGAGATAGATCAATCAATGGCTGCTTTCCTCTTCCAGGCCAGCAGATCATACCTTTCTCTGATGTCCATCTCGGACTTCAAGACCAGAGGAATACACATGACTAACTCAAGCCCATTGAGTTAGTTTGGGTTTCATTGCTGTGAACAGACACCATGACCAAGGCAACTCTTATGAGGACAACATTTAATTGGGGCTGACTCACAGGTTCAGAGGTTCAGTCCAGTATCATCAAGGGGAGAGCATGGCAGCACCAGGCAGACATGGTGCAGGAGGAGTTGAGAGTTCTACATCTTCATCTGAAGGCCACTAGAAGACTGACTGGCTCCCATGTGGTTAGGAGGAGGGTCTTATTGCCCACCCCTACATTGACACACTTCCTCCAACAAGGCCACAACCCCTAATAGTGCCACTTCCTGGGCCAAGCATATACAAACCACCACACCCACTAAGAGCAATCTGCCTTCTCATAAACTAGGGACCTCAGTCCATCTACATAAATCCCTATGCCAAATAGAACACAGTCACGGGAGTCATGGCTATCCTGCCCACAGCTCTCGTTGCCACTCAAGGAGAAGGAATTATTGAGGGTCATGGTCAGGTTGGAACTCTCCTCATCCCAGATGAAAATTATACCTCTCTGGACAACACCAAGAACAAGCTGTCTGTAAAACTTTCTCTTTTCCATGTGGAATGCTCTCCATGTTTGAAATGGATCTGGTCGTTGAAAGGAAGGATCCGTTAACACGTGGTTTCCCAGCACAGAGGATGGACACTCCCTCTGGACGTTAACTCATTCTTGGCTCATCCTCAGATCTACTCTACTCTTGACTTATTCTTGGATCTAATCTAAAGATCACTGATGGCATAGACATTCCAGAGGGCTGCTGAGGGTGCTTGCAGTTAACACAATGGCCTGGTGCGTCTCGGCACCATTCATCGCCTTACGGTTCTTGTCCTAGGGAAGCGAGGTGCTGAGGATGCCCAGAATGATAATGGATCAGACAGTGTTGTGCACACAAAAGGCAGCATGAAGGGAACATGTCTGACTTGACACAGAATGCCTCTTCTCTCGGTCCCTTCATAGATCCAGGCATGCATTCCTGAATCCTATACACTGTCCAACCTCCTGTCTTCAATGCTTCAGTAACTGGATGCTAGCATTTGTTAAAGATGATAGGAAAGGAAGTGTGGGGGAGGGGAGTCATCCCAGCTTCCACCTACATCTATTGGGCAGAAGATTTAATATTTTTATTTTTCTCGGCTGTTCTTCTATCACCCAGGGCCTCGTTGTTAACTACCATATTTGTTCTTTTAGACTATTTGTGGTAGGTCCTCAGAAGGATCCAGGATGAGGTGTGCATAGCTCCCCAAGTGATAGATATTCCTGAAGAGCCCTTTACAAACGGCTTTGTCTTCTTCACCTCAACTTGGAGCCAATGTGAGGTGTCATTTCATGGCTGATCCTAAAATGTCTGGGAAATTTAGATGAATGCTGGGTTTAGTTCAGAGGTTCTTTTTTTTTTAATCTAAATTTAAATTTAATTGTAGTGAGATCTTTATCAGTTCTGGAGTTATTCTAATAAGTCAGCAGTTCTCAGCAGAGGGTTCTTTTGATCTTTGGGTCTACAGAGTGGTGATTTTTTTTTTTTTTTTTTTTTTTTTTGTCACAACCAGAGGTCACTGCTGGCATCTAGTGGTGGGCCTGGGATGTTTCTGTCATCTCACTGTGCTCCAGATGGCCTCCAGAATCCAGTGTCAAATATCAACAGAGTTCAGTTTGAGAAATGGAACCAAACTCTCAGGCCAGCCCAGGCTGTGTGACCGTCATCAAGGCAAAGCTGCTCTCTCTGAACTGTGATACCCTCCTGCCTCTTTGTGCCCCTTGCCAAATCAGGACAAGCAATTCCAGCTGACCCTGGAGGCCTGCATGCCTTGTACAAAAATTCACCAGGCTGGGTTGGAGGTCTAGGGACACATAGCTGCCTTGTTCCTTTGACATTCTGACTCCTAGGCGTTCCAAGTATTTACCATTCTCTGCAAGACTAAATTCTCCTCACAGAGGCAAGCCAGAGGCATCACAGGGTGCCAGTGCTGTGTGTTTTCAGTGAATGATTTGATGTAAGAAAAGCAGGCAGTTTGGAGAGCTTCCTGCCAATCTTTCCAATTTAAGGTAGAAACCCAAAGTTTGAACCTAATGTCCCTTGCTCAGATACAGCAAATCTGCCTTTCTGCTATGTATTTCCGGACCAAAGAAATAAATGGCGGGGGTGGGGGTTGGCATTTCAGTTTTCCTTGGGAAGGAGAGGAAGATGTAGAGTGTGAAACCAGTTGACTTACAGAGTTCCTCTTCCCTCACAACTCTGGGTTAGAGAAACAGAGCTTATGCTTCTTACCCATGACCTTAGATGTAATTCAGTGGGTTTAGACTAAACTCAACTACTTGAAACAATTTGACTGCAGTGTGTCCTTGAGTGTATGACTTAGCTTCTGCCTCAGTTTCCTTATCTGTCAAGTGGCGATAACACTCCTGCCTACAGACTGAGTCACTGTGATAATCAAGTGAGTAAATATTTACAAGGTGCACAGAGTAGCGCCTGCCCTTCAGATAAAGTTACTGAAATGTCTGAATGTGTTCAGAGCCTCTCCCTAGCTGTATAACTCAGTGAGCCAAGGACGTGGTTTTGTTGAAATATTAACCCATTGAAAACTCGGAGCCTAAACGCACTGCCCTTCAGCCAGCACCTGATTCAGAACCAGCACCTTGTGTTTCCTGGGCTTGATTTCCTAAGCAGCACATGCTTTTAATTAATCCAATTTCATCCATAAGGGTGAAACAGAGAGGCCTTTTCTTAAGCTGATTTTCCAGAAGTTCTATTCACTGCCCTGCAGCCATTCTCATTGGACCATTTGCTACTCCAACTCCATGGTATATCAGCTCCTTACCTGATAGATCTCTCCTGCTTCCTTGGGTGTAGAGAACATCTTGTTTGGGCTTCCAAGAAGGAAGATAGAGAAAGGAAAATCTAACAACTCTATTGTGTCCCAGAAGACAGGGACCTGGGGAGGGAGGTCCAGTAACTAGCCAGACGAGAGGGTCCAAACACTCCCTTCATTCACAGGTCCATCCAAGCCTGGATTGCACAACAAAAGGAATCTGTGGGCCACCTGCCATGCCCTGCTCTCTTCCTGGTGAGAAGAAATATGGCCTCAGGCAACTCTAGGAAAAGAGTATGACCTTCTTCCCCACTGGGTTTGTTCTAGGACTGAGGTGACTACTTCCTGTTCTCAACTTCCAGAACCAGGACCGAACCAAGCTTTTCTGAAAATGCCCATTGCTCACTCTCCTCTCTAGTCGGTTTTTGGGTCCCACTTTTTTTTTTTTTTTTAGTGGGAGGAGACTGGAGCTTGTCAGTCAAGAGGATGGCGTTTCTCCCATCACCTGCTGTCCTAGAGTAGTTCTTAGCAATGCTCTTTTACCAGCACCACTTCTGCCCCCACCACTCCACCCCAAGAGCACCCTAGTTAGAGCAGAACTTTACTTTCATCTGCTATCTCATCAGCACCTTTTGAATCCTGCGGTTGGGGAAGTGTCTGTGGCTCCCTGTTCCCCACAGATGTCCACATGGACCAGGACTGCAAGTGGGTGTGATGTTGGCAGAATGAGCCCATGATGACCTGTGCCCTCAGCTCCCTTTTCCTGAACAGCACTAGCCTAGGGTGCAGCTAGGGTGGGATACGAATGGCAGGAACTCTGGGTAATTCTGCAGCAGGTTCCCCAGGGCACAAGGGACAGCAGGGCAGGGGCACTGTAGGGTGGAGGGCAGGATATGGATACTTCAATGAGAGAGATGGAGACCGTCCTGGGCTTGGGGCCACAGTGCTGGCCATGGAGGTCAATGTTTGTGACCCTTACTGTCTGTGGAATGGCAGTTAGGATGGCCCTTTGTAGTGTTGGGAGGAAGACAAGGTGCAATTGTGACTTGTCTGCTCCTCTGTGTGGCACCCAAGAATTGTCACTGCATGGCAGCTGGTATGAATGTCACTATGCCATCAATGGCCTGACTCCACAGGGAGCCATTGCACAGCTGGTTCCATAGCTGAACCTGGACCCCAACCTCGTGTGATCCTTCAGGACACACCAGGAGGGTCCTTCCCAGGGTGCAACACCCAGAGGCTCCTGCACAGTGTCAGCTTACTGAAAGAATGCACGAAGCAGCCTCTATGCAAATGGCCACCAGATAGCCAACGAGAGGCAAACACCTCCTGCCGCATGTCCACTTAGAACTGCTGTACTCAAGGGGCCAATGAGGCACCAGGCAGTGAAGAGTTTCAACCATCTGCTGCTTTAGAGATTTGCACTTAGAAAAACCTGTGTGAAGGATGGAGGCACATCCAGGAGGAACAAGTGTGTGAGGAGAAGCCAACAAACCGGGAGGGAGGTGGGAGTCGAGCGAGCGTGCAGACCTTGCAGGAAGGCTTAGATATTCGAATCAAATGTCCTTTTCTTTCTGGAGGCTGGTTATAATATCATAATGCCTTCAAATGTAAGTCATTAATGGGTGGGCCCAGTCTCCCTCGATTAGGACAGAAGCCTCATCCACTCTGCCACTATGCTGTATCCTCTCTGAGGGACTGCTGCCTTACTGGGGGAGGTGAGTACTGAGAAATGACCATCTGAGCCCTGGGTGCTACTGAAAGCTGCCACCTCCCTGGCTAGCGTGAGTGCTCCAGCAGAGCAGCTAGCTACTGGTGAGTGAATTGAATGGACCAGCGCCTCGGGGTGAATGTCACGGAGGGACTGTCTACTTGCCTCGAGGCATGCTAGGGATAAACAGGCTGGGAATCTCTCAAGCAGCCAAGTAGCCCTGGGAGGGCCCCAGGTAGGAGCTACAAGCCAGAGAACTGTCTGGATGTTGTGGAGTCAGATGTGTGTACATCAGCTTCGTTACTGAGATGACTAGAGAGGATGAAGTTTTCTCTAGCTGAACATCAAGATGCACATATTAATATAATATGTGGTATGCATGAAAGATGTGCAAAGCACTCAACTCCTACTATGGGTGTGTTCCTACTGTGTGCTAATGGAGCAGATACATTGTTACCAACAGAGAGAGGTATTGTTGATACAATACAAAAATGTGTCTTGACTGTTACATCCACTGTGCTGTTTCTATAATAGGAGGGGTTGATGATACAATGTAACACATTCACCATTGTGATATATAGTGATGATACAATGTGACACATTCGCCATTGTGATACATAGTGGATGTGCATCGGTACAATATTGGATGCTTGCTTGCATACATACTTGCTGATATAATATGCATCAAACTGTCAATGTAACATTCAATGTATCACTCAGTTCTGTCATGTGTTTACAATATAATATAGAGGTTATTTATAATGTATACTGTGCATCACTGTGAGGTATTACGATGGTTAATATTAACTGTCAATTTGACATCTAGGAGGCAGACATCTACACACACCTGTGAGGGATTGGCACCATAAAGGGTAGCCCCTGAAGATGTCTGTGAGAGGCTGTCTATATAATGTTAATTGATGTGGGGGAGACCCATCTTGATTGTGTGTGAAAACACTCCCGAAATAAATGGAGGTGGTAAGTTGAGTGCTAGCCTGTATGTGCTGACTCGCTCTGGTCTTGACTGGATGGAGTGGGCGCCCACTTCACTCAGGCTCCTGACTCTGAATTTTCTGTGTGCTGGACTGTACCCAGACTGTAAGTCAAATAAACCCTTTCTGCCTAAAGTTGCTCCTCTCAGATTTTGGTTTTGGTTTTGGTTTTTATCATAGCAACAGGAAAAGAAACCAAGACATGATATGCATCTGGGGGTATGGTCTACAAGGTACTATTAATGTCAGGTGTAATATATGTTGATATGATATGTAATTGTCACTATAGCATATCTTGTGTACTGACATAATGGTTCATGTGTTAGTGTGATGCTTATTAATGTGATATGTAAGATGTTAACAGTATGTGTGATTGTCTTGATATAACGTGTGGCAGCGTATTGAAGCCACATGGGGTGGGTGACTAATGCAACGAGTAAATTCGATGCCATAAGAATGGAGTGGCAGCAGGGGAAGCCTTGACGGAAGCCTTGCTTGAACAACCTTTCTTAGCTCAGTCCTTTTCTCAAGGTTGTATGTAGACAAAAATACAGGTTCAAAGTCTCCGGGAAGACCCGGACTTTCCATAGTCAAAGGGAAAGTCCACAAGAACCAACTAGGAGCCAACCAGCTGCACACACACAAGCACGTTCACAAACACTTAAACCACGTAAGCATACACATGCACACATTCTCACACACAACACCACACCTTCAAGGAACAATAATTTATAATATACTTTACTCTGTGATTCCCTGAAGAATTACATTAAGGGCGGAGGATAGCTCAGTGGGTGAAGCCATGTGCCTCCAAACTTGATGAGCTGAATTTGATCTCCAGAGCCCACACAGTGAAAGGAGAGCAGACCAGACCCCAGCAAGATAAGATGTCCTCCGACTTCCATGCATATACTATTATACTATGTGCCCATCTCTCTCTCTCTCTCTCTCTCTCTCTCTCTCTCTCTCTCTCTCTCTTTCTCTCTGTGTCACACACACACACACACACACACACACACACACACACACACCAGAAACTTTAAAAATATTTTAAAGGATTTTAAGAATTATGATAACTTTAAAGACTCTTTCAAAAGACCAGGAATTCTGAGTCTAAAGCCAAACCCTGAAGTTACCTCATCCCATCCATCAAAAGACTAACAGGTTTTAGCTGGTATTTTTTGAGGGGGAGGATGAAAGATAGAGCCAAATAGATGAACTATCGATAGATATGCAGGATAGGTTGATAATTATAGGTGGTAGGTAAGTAGCTAGATGAGAGATAAATGGCAGATGGGTAATAACTAGATACACGGAGTTGGTTTGTAGGCATAGAGGACAGGAGGTAGATGAGAGACAGCTACAAAGAGTGGATAGGTCCATACGTACCACAGTGATGGTGATAGACTCACTGTTTCCATGTGTGCACTGTGCTATGCTTTCTTCTCATCCAGGTTTCTCATCTCAATGGAGGGCATTTATGTGTTGTAGGGATGTCCTATGCAGTGGCATCTCTGGCTCTACCAACGAGGAACTAGAAACAATGACAACCAAAAGTGTCTCAGACATGCTAAGAGACCCTGTCAAATGCATAACCACTCACAGCTGAGAACCCTGTTTTCCACTCTAATGGAGATCACAGTTACAGACCTCAGGAGGCCACGGTTCTAGTCCTGGTCCTGACCGCCAGCCTGTGCCCTCAGCCAGGGTCATCCCTCTCGAGCTTCATGTCTTCATCTGTAGAATGGATACTGCTGCTGTAGCTCAGACACTGGGCCTTCGCTCGATGAGTTAAAACATGTCAAATCTCTGCTAAAGATGCCAACACTCCTTTCGTTCCTTTCGCTCCAGAGACACTGGATGGTGGGAATGAAGGAGCTGCCCATAAGCAACGCTACCAAGTACTTTGGGTATTAGCCAGAGACTCTATCCTTGGGGGTCACCACGTTCAGGCATTCATAGGTAATGGCATCTTCTTGAATCAGGACTAGATTATGAAAACAGCGTGTTTTAGCAGGGTGTAAGATAGATGCCCCACAATGCTTGGCAAACAGTGCTTATTCCGTGTCGAATCTTCCTGTCGAGTTTCACACGTGGCAGCCAAGGTCTCCAGACTTTTCCAGATCAACCAACTGTCTTGAGCCTGAGGTCTCTTGTTACCTCTCCAACATCCCCCACTTCCATGTCGTTGCCTGGCAACAGATTCAAGCAGCCAAGCATCACTGATGCCAGCACAGCAGGTGGGGAGGACAGGGCTCTCACCTGTCAGTTTTCACTGGGAAGTTGGAAAGTGTCAGAATGTGGGTTCACTTTCAGAAGGTTGGTTTTCTCTCTGGACCATTATGTTTTTGTAAAGGACCAACACAGGGCTTGATGAACCCCAGGAGATGAGAAAAGTATTGATTAGCCAGGGAAGTCAACTCAGCTGGAAGAGGAAAAGGCCACCTTGCCTTCAAGAGGGTGCAGGGATAGAATGGAAGGGGTTGCCTGGTCTACAAGGAGCTCTTACCTTCAGACACAACTGTGTACCATTCTCCTGAGAGAAACAGGCAGTCACTTAGAGGCTTATAGGGGTGTGGGTGTTTCAAGCAAAATGAACGTTCCCCAAGACAAGCCCAGAGGTTGAACTTTTCCTCGAATATCCAATTCCTGGGAGAGGTGAGGCACATGGGGAAAGGTCAGTGTCACCATCTGGTCTCCAGCTGACTTGGCAAGACAAACACAGCAGCAATGTTGGCCTTTAATACGACTGATCGCTGTTGGCTCGCACATGAAAATGAATTAGAAGGAGAGCCAAATTTTATAATTGTTGGTAAATCATGGATGAAACTTCTATGATGCCTTTCTTCCTATTCATCACCATTTATTGAATTCTGCACTCCAGGATTTGGGGAGGATGACCAGATGGAAATCAGACTACGGTCATTAAGCAGGTAAGAAACAGACGGTCACAGAAGAAAAAAGACAGAAAGTTTCAGGGTGGGGCAGAAGCTCTGACCAGAGAACAACCTTCCCTTCCCAGACTTCAAGGCCCAGTCAGGGTCAAACTGGACTGTCCCAGAACTGATGGAGCTCAACCTGACCCCTCTGTCACCATCAAGGACAAGGCACATGTCACCTTTGTTGATCTGAGGGAGAAGGGTAAGATAGTACCACAGCAAAGGGAGACACAAGTTTCTGGTAATGGTGCTCCAATGTGATGGTTTGTATATACTTAAGCCAAGCAGTGGCACTATTAGCAGGTATGGCCCTGTTGGAGTAAGTGTGTCACTGTGAGTATGGACTTTAAGACCCTCATCCTAGCTGCCTGGACGTCAGTCTTCCACTAGCAGCCTTCAGATGAAGATGTAGAACTCTCAGCTCCTCCTGCACTGTGCCTGCCTGGATGCTGCCATGTTCCTGCCTTGATGATAATGGACTGAACCTCTGAACCTGTAAGCCAGCCCCAATTAAATGTTGTCCTTATAAGAGTTGCCTTGGTCATGGTGTCTGTTTGCAGCAGTAAAACCCTAACTAAGACAGCCAGTGAAAGTGCTTGCCGTCATACCTTGGGCTGTAAGGACGGGGAGATCTGGGATTTTCCCATCTCCACCTATCATTTAGGTCTTTTTGCCTGTTGTGTACATAAAGGGAATTGGAGTCTGGCATAGGCAGGGGCTTCCCATACTGCATAGCGAACGGTCCTATGGCTTCCTGAGGGTGATGGCTCAGGGTGGAGTGGAGCATTTTGTCTATAAAGAACTGTTACTTTGCTGTGCACAAGTCCCTTGAGAATAGGCATAGACGTTCTAGAATAATCAAATTTTAATTTATATTTCTGATGCCATCAGCTAATCCCAGGCCCAGACCTCTCTATGTCATGACAGTGCTTCCCTCAGAGAGTGTGTTTTTTCTTATTGATCTCTCATCAGAAACAGGCTGGTAAAATTTGGGCTTTGTTTCTAAAAGGCAAAAGCAAAGCCCATTTCCCCCTGTTCTACCAGCTTCCTGTCTTCTCCTCCTAGGGGCTGGATGCTGGGCCCTCCTGAACAGGGCAGCTCAGATGATGGTCCGGAACACCTGCTAAATTGTTGTTTTTTATGCCATTGCCTTCTGCATTGAGAGTGAGATTGAATGCTCTTAAGTTGTCAAGAATCAAGGGATGTGAGGACTGAAGAGGTGGCTCAGTGGTTAGAGCATGTACTACTTGGTCTTAGGACCGTAGTTTTGTTTTCAATACCCACACTGGGTGGTTCACAGCCACCCTGTCCTTTGAACTCTCTTCTGGCCTCTGCCAGCACTCCCATGTATGTAAGTATACATGCATACATGGACATGCATAAATAAAAACAAAAATACATTATAAGTAAATAAATAAAAATCAAAAGATAACAGCTGTCCAGATTGGAGGATACTACCAGAAAGAATAAAACAAAAGACAAAGGAAAAGGGGGAAGGAAAATTGACATAGATCCCTGTGGTAGTCTGAATAAAAATGGCCCCATAGGGCATGGCACTATTAGCAGGTGTGGCCTTGTTGGTGTAGGTGTGGCCTTGTTGGGTTGGATGTGGCCTTGTTAGGGTGGGTGTGGCCTTGTTGGGGTGGGTGTGGCCTTGTTAGGGTGGGTGTGGCCTTGTTGGGGTGGGTGTGTTTTCAATAAATAAATAAATAAATAAATAAATAAATAAACTATAATGAAAGAGAATCCTTCAGATCTGAAATTGGCCAATAGCTCTCCTGCATTACAAATACAGACTGTTCTACATAATAGCGACTCAGGAAATACACATTTTATTACTTGCCTAACCATATATTTCAAGAACAGGATGTAATTTAATTACTTTTCAGACAAATTGTTGACATTTACTGGCTTGGTGCTTAGTATTCAGGCTATCTGTATTTGTTAGGTGAACCCACAACAATCCCACAATCCCCTGGGAGATGTTCAGCAGCTCAATCCCACAATCCCCTGGGAGATGTTCAGCAGCTCAATCCCACAATCCCCTGGGAGATGTTCAGCAGTTCTGCTTTGTCACTGAGAACACTCCGGATAGGAGAGCATTCCCACTTGTCAGAGATGGCAATTACCAAGTGAGAGACCAAAATGTCATTCAGATATGCCTAGCTCCCAAGTTACCTTACCAGAATTGACTAAACCGTGGACCCTGTGCAGAGCGAAAACACAAAACTCTGTGTCCAAACAATATTCAGAGTTTCAAGATGGCCAAGGCAGAATACATAAGCACGAATGGAGATTTTTCTGAATGGCGTCCTTGCGCAATTGCCCAGGCACAGACCTTTATCCTATTAATTTGTACATTAAAATGTATTCATTTCCTTAGTGAGTATGGGAATTATCTGTGTCATTGATAATTGTGTCAAATCTATACATTATGCAGGCACCAAGAAAGGACTTTTCTCAAGGGTATAGCTTTACAGGAAGGCAGCCAGTATTCCCCTAGGTCCAGAGTGTTTGGGTAGTTTGCTTTCCTGTTTTTGCTGCCAGGTCCGGGTCCTGTCTGGTGCAACACCAGGGGCTGCTCTCCTGCCTGGAAAGCTGAGAAAGAAGCGGAATAGAGTCCAGATGCGTCTTTAAGTGGTTTGCAGGGAGCAGCGGAGGACACAGGATGTTTGAAAAGCCGTTTCCTCTACAGACCTTCACCTCATTTCCTCAGAACAGTGGGGGGATCTTGGTTTTGTGTCAGAGCTCACCTTGAATTCCGACAGAGGTTTCCTGAGGAGATCACTCAAATCAGAACGGTATCAGCGGCACTGACTGGCGTATCTTTTGTGCCCTTGTGTCTTAGACCATTGGATGGTTAGAAGTTACCATAGCACCAACGGGCTCTTCCCCGCCCGCCTGCCATGGAAATTTCATATCTTACCTACAGTTTTGCCTTGCCTTGCCAGCCTGCAGCTAGGTCATCGGGTAAACAAGCTACAGGTCTCAAGTCATAGAAAGCCACTCCAGCTGAGTGTGTCAGGCACCCGTGTGACTCTGGGACATGGGAGCTGTTGACTCCGGTCATTTGGAGCATGCTTGTTTGGTTGAGATTTTCATAGTATTGACAACACCCATAGACACCGTCTAGGCACACATATTCAATATATGGCCAGTGTCAGCAGGGGTTGAATTCTCTTCTATATCTAAGAGTCTTAAAACATTAAGGAATGTAGAATCGGCTACAAACTCACTGTAAATACCTGGGTTGCATACAAATACTGTCTTATTTTCTCGGGTCTGAGCTTGAGTCTGGTTAAATGTTGAATTCACATGTAGGGTGTAACTGGCATCTCAAAAGAAGATTTATCAATGTGTACGAGAGCCTAGTACGCCTGACATAATTGTAAATGACACAAAAGCACCCATCTTCTGTAAAGCTCCATGGGGAGACTCTTCTCACAGGTAATTCCCGCGCTCACTAAGGAAATGTATCCATTATGATTTATAGGTCCCCAAACAGATCATTACGGACAGTGTGCACTTTCCCTTCTGGGGAACAAATCTTCCCACCTTAGCCATATTCTATCTTGGATGAAACAGGCCACTTGGCTGTCTGTCAGCCTCCTCTCTCCTGCTGTGCATTCTGTGTTACCCATTACATGTATGTATTCCCAGGCCTGGTCACCTTCAAATGCAATAGTGGGCTAATTCTGATCAGAGGATTCCTCCAGACCCTGGGGATCTCTGAATATAACTGTGTATCTTCTTGTGAGCTGAGTTTAAAACTCCGGACCAAAAGATCAGATCTGGTTCATTCAAAATCTTCGAAATGGGGAAGAGAGAGCTGGGAGGAGGGAGAAGGCTCAGTGGATAAAGTGCTTGCTGCACAGGTGTGAGGACCCGAGTTCAGGTCTCCAGAAAGGGAGGTCCTGAGCACCTGTCCCTTCTTCTCTGCATGTGCACGGCATCCAGGCCTCCCACCCAGTTCCTGCCTGTGGAAAGAGGTATGGGCTTCAGACGGAGGCAGGCTAGCCTTCCAGGTGAACCAAGTCTGTAAGCAGTTGGCATATGACATCTAGTGTAACCTCTTTGCTCATCAACTCTGGGCTGTCAGTAGTTCTGGATAGTTGCCATTCTCTTGCAGGACAGATGCACTTAGTGAGATGATCTACAGAGAAGGCTTAGCACATAGTATGGCCACAAGTCAGAGAAGTAGCTTCCTCTCCCACTCCTTATCCTCAGTCTCTTGTGATCTCAACTCTAATTCAAAAGACTCCAGGTTTAGGGAGAGACCCTACCCCAATGCATAAGGTGGAGAGCAATTAAAGGAGACCCTCATGTTATCCTTGGACGTTGTGATACACATGTTCACTTCTACACATGTGAACACACGTATACACACATGTACACCACACGCACATACATATGCAGAAAAAAAACCTGAAACACTTTAAACACTTCTTTTCCACAGATCTCTTCTTATGTTGCTAGGCAGACTGTCTGTCTTGAAGGGACTTTGGAATAACAACAGATGCAGGAGAAAGAAAAGAAAGTAAAGTTGTTGAATTACATAGACAAGGTTCTGTGCATAGATAGCTGATGAGTCCTGGGGAGGGATCTGAGAGCACTTTCCGAATGTCCTGCCACCGTGTCCTGACTTTCTAGGTCCCAGAAAACCCAGCAAGCACTGAGTCTGAACTCAGTCTCAAATTTTAAGAAAGTAAATGAGTTACCTGCTTTTCCTTCCAAGACAGCACAAGCCCCCCTTTTCTATGCAATTGGCGCCCCCTAGTGGCTGAGTAGACCTTCCCTCCCAGTGGAAGTCTGGAATCAAAGTGTGAGTTGGCTACAACCCTCTCCATTGAATTAAACATTCTCATTGCTTCCCAAGAGTTGTGAGATCACAAGAGACTGAGGATAAGGAGTGACAGAGGAATCTACTTCTCTGACTTGTGGCCATACTATGTGTTAAGTGTTCTCTGTAGATTGTCTCACTAAGTGCTTACGTTCTGCAAGAGAATGGAATCTATCCTTGCATTGACAGCCCAGAGCTGATGTATGATGAGGTTACATTAGATGTCATACGCCAGCTGCTTACAGACTTGGGACACTCAGAAGGCTAGCCTGCCTCCACTTGAAGCCCATACCTCTTCCTAAGGATCCCAGGCTGGGAGGGCAGCTACAGTAGACCAGCAGGAACTGGGTAGGGGCACCAGATAACATGCACAAGCAGAAAGAGGGGATGGAAGCTCCCCCATTCGTCCTAGTGGAAGCTTCGTTGTCAAATCAGCAGAGGGGTGCCATGTCTGACCCTCTTGCCAAAGTACCTGATTTTTTGTCTTATCATGAAGCCACCTGTGGATTATCCCATGCAACCAGAGTAGCTGAGAGTCCTCAAGACTCAATTTCTCTCAGGAGGTACAGACAGTTATGAGTTGTCTAATGTGGGTGCTGGAATCTGAACTCCAGTTCTCTGGAAGAATAGAAAGCGTCCTTAATCTCTGAGCCTTATCTGTAGCCCCAGATACTTGCCTCCTCTTTTCTACTTTGTGGTCATATGAGTGAGTCCTTTGCAGAACCCTTTACTGTCTGTGTCTTTATGCAAATTGACATCCCTGTATAAACTCCTGTCAAGCTAATGCTCTGGTAGCAGAGCCTTCCTGCCTTTTGACCTAATCACTGCTTTATAATCATAGACCCTTGGGGATCTCTGATGGAGCACTTCACTCAACTGTCCTGGGAGCAGAGTTGTGAGGATATGGTGTGATGTGGAAACCAAAGACTGTATAGCTAGAAACAAATCCAAAGGACAAGTGATAAAACCTCGAGGCTTGGCGTAGTGTCCTGAGAATCTACTTCTAGGGGAAAAAACATTCTTACAAAACTGAGATGCTAAATAATGGGGCCAGGCTGATGTCGACGACACAGGCATGTTTGAGGACAGCTTGATACACATCATGCTCTGACCACTTGTGCCACAGGAAGATGCTGAGGCAGCCCCTGGGCATGAAGAGACCACTGCCCAGCTGAGGGTGTATGAGCTGTTCTTGCCAAAGTCCCCTGAGTAGGGCCAGTGAGTCAGATGAGCAAGTAAGGCCTTCACAGACTAACTTGACGATGGACCCTAGAACCCATATGGTGGAAGGAGAGAACTGACTCCCACACATTTTCCTCTGTGTGTGAGTTGTGGTGGGCATCCACCCTCCCCAAATTAGATAAATTAATTTAATGTTTTTAAATCAAAAGAATGAGTCCTCTGGCTAATGAATATAGGGTAACTGAGAACTGAGGCTTGTCCTTGGAACTGGGCTCCTTCTAGTAGCACAAGGCATGGCGTGGTTAGAACTAGCCTCGGGTAGACACTGCCTCTCACGGCACTAACTATGCAGGCTGAAGAGGCATGTCTTCACATCAGAAGAAGCCGGAGACAACTAAGAGTAAGGGCTAATGTCACAACTGAGCAGTGTAAACAAGAGACCAGAAGGGAACAGGGTACAGGATGGAAGCAGTGGTACAGCCTGGCTGAGAATCCAGTCAGGGGATGTTTCATGTATGGTCCAGTCGCCAAACCAAAGCCCGTGTAAGTATGGATTACTAAACCACAATTAGAACTGACTTAAAAGAGCCAGACCGGTCAGCAGCAGCAACCAAACAACCCATCACAACCGCGCATGGAGTTCTTAGAACTCAGAGTCAAGATTCTACTTCTGTCTTAACCACTGAATTTGGATTGCAAACAAGAGTGAATGTGTAGAGGTTAACAGTGTGAGTTCACATGAGCGTGCAATGCATGAAGGGTAGCAGTGTGAGTTCACATGGGCATGCCATGGAGGGTAGCAGTGTGAATTCACATGGGCATGCTGTGGAGGGTAGCAGTGTGAGTTCACATGGGCATGCCATGGAGGGTAGCAGTGTGAGTTCACATGGTGTGACATTCATGGAGGGTAGTAGTGTGAGTTCACATGGGTGTGCTATGGAGGGTAGCAGTGTGAGTTCACATGGTGTGGCATGCACGGAGTCCAGAACTCGCTCAGCACTTGCAATACCCAACAAGCACACTGCCTGCCGTTTCTTTTCCCCACCCATCGCGCACAGTGCCAGTATGCTGACAGTTGCGCGCTTCCCTGTGGATCCCTAAGCTCAGGAATCACGGACAGCTTGGGTTTAGCTGAGTAAGAATTTCACCTGCTCCCTTTCGCAAGCCACGCCCCCACGGCTCAGAGCACTGAGCATTAAAGGGCTCCAATTTGTACAGCTTTGGACACTTTGCTACTGGAGCTGTTTTAGGATGAGGCGCTAAACAGTTTCTCACCTCAGAGGGACTCAGAAGGCAGGTCAGCTAAGGTAGCAAAGTTTAGAATTGAGATGGGGAAACAGCAACCCTAAATTTCTCTTAAGATTTAGTCTTACCCCCATCAATGCTCTTCTACCTCTACTGCCTCAAGGAGAACTGAACAAGAAAGAAGACACACCGGGCGGGGGGGGGGTGGCCCCCAGCAAAGTTTAGTTTCCTCTAAGAAGCCTAGGTGTAAAATGCCACTGGGTGGAGGCGTTATTCTCAGCTTTACACTAAACAAGAAAAGGAGGAGTGTGGAGCACCTCCTTCTGGAGCACCTGAGGTACTGGGTCTCAATCATGTCATCCGACAAGACTGAGAATGAGTCCTAGAGCCGCTTTTCCACAGACCATAATGCTGGCAGATGGGTTGGGAACACTGGCTTTGGGGTGGGGGTGGGGTGGTCCCAGAGCACTAAGAAATGGAGTCAAAGGCTTCGCTCCTGTCGTGGTAAGGATTCAGCAAAGAGCACAGCCCAGACACGAGGAAGATTGGGGGAATATGCCTGTTCATCCTGAAGTGCGTCTCAGGTCTCATCCTTCGTAATCCGAGAAGCATTCCCCACCCACGATCTACCCACTCAGCATCCTGTTTTTGTAAAAACACAGAGAGCCGAGCCATTTCTGGAAACCGATTGTTACTACATAGCTGCATAACATGATCGCAATTTTTCAAAGCCTGTCTCAGAAGGCAGTATGGCCAATATTGCCTTTGTTTAAATAAGACGATGCAAATCAGATGCAGATTATTAAGCTCTGAGAACGACTAAGCATACATGAAAGACGTTCGCACAATGAGGCACTGTAAGAGCTCTGTATTGATGACAGCTTTGCAGTTAGGAATGTGTTCACTAAATATGGAAACAAGCGAGAAGTAACACAATAATCTTCTCAGGAGTTGCTGCAGCACGAATTGGGTGGACTAGTGCTGGGCTGGGCTTCAGGTCTTGGCCTGAAAAGTCTCCTCATCATTTCAGGACATTCTTCATTTCCAAGTTCTCTCTGTAAAACAAAACAGAATAGTTTTACAGTAAATGATTCATGAATCCACTAATTTGGGCAAACTAAGTCATTGCATTGGACAAGAATCCAGGGTCAGTCTCTGGTGGTATCTTACTGCCCATTGGATATAAGTCAAGACTGCCATTCAACCCCTCACCCCATCCCAAGTATATACCCTCTGTTCAGGATACACTTTTTTTTTTTAATGTATCAGCACACTTTCTTGTTTCCTTATTTTGTAGTGTTATAAAGCCATATCCCTTTTAGAACTTTAAAGATCTGACTTTTAAATGTCAATTAAAATGTTCCCCTGTGTTTAATATTAATTATATTTCATAATTCATTCACTGCCTCCATCACTCACATTAATAATTTATAAATGAATATTGACTTTGTTTTATTGATTTTATTGGAAATTGCTTCTTGATTTTTACCTTTGTGGGTATATTGTCTGGTAGTTCGCTTGAATAAAAAAAAATTTTGTTCTCTATTGTAGGGGGAAAGCAAACTTCCATCATTATGTCTTTTCTCATTAACACACAAATGTGGTTTATTATCAATTTACAGCAATCAAGAACTTCTCTAGTCTGTAATCTCAAACGTCCCTCATTCCTTTTGTAAATCAGTCCAAACTCCTATGAACTGCACAGTCAGATTCATACCAACAACTCCACTCCTGGTACTGAGTTTTAAAATTATGTTAATTAGTTGTTTCTGTAAAAGGGAGCAGTTTAAAGGACAAGAAGCTTATTTGGGGTCATGATTTAAGAGAATGTTATCCACCGGGAAAGTTCCGTGGTGGTTAGAGCTGGTGGCAGCGACTCGCTCACATCTTAGCTGACCAGGAAGGAGAGACAAGGGCTGCTTCTGCTGGTATTGGCTTTCTTTAAACTGTATGTCAGTGGAGTCTGGTCTCTATCACCCCAAGTCGCTGCTCTGGCTGTTTATTCTCCACGTATTAGATCACAGATATTTCAGAACTACACGCACTCACTCACTTTCTCACTTGGTATTATTGTTTTTGAGCCACTCCACTCAGGATCTTAGAAATGTCTTTGGTGAAGATCACCTATTCAGCTCCTATCTGACCAAAATGAAACTCAAAGTTTCGTGCTCTAAGCAAAATTCTTATATCGTTCACAGAGAACGATTCTCATCTTTTTCATTCCACTCTAAGTGGAAGCCACTTTCGTGATGGCTCCCTACATCCCCCGTGGTTTTGGCTGCCATCTTCTACACGGCATTTCTCAACAGTCCCTGGGTTGCATCTCCTTAAATCATACAGTTCTCAACCCACTTCTCTCCCTCAGCTATTCCCTAGGTAACATTCTCTGTTTCCTGTGTTTCCTCAACCTCTCTAAACTTCAGATTTCTATTTCCAACTTCTGTCTTGACACCACCACTTGAACATCAGAAATGCATTCAAATAAACTTATGGCCTAACAGTCTAACTTTCTGTTTTTATTTACTGCCTAAGCCTGTAAGGTTTGACTCCTCACTCTCTCCCCTGTGTTTCGTACTTTCCTTTTGCAATTGACCAGGCTGAGAACTTTCTCACAAACTACTTACCCATGCTACATGTAAGTTATTAGAAATAAAAAGTTAACTTTTAGTGCACCTGAGAAGCATTGTGTCTATGCATAGCTCTTAAAGTTATCAATAATAGTCATTTATTGTCCATACATAGCATTCTTCAACTGATAGGGATAGTCTACTTATTCCTGAAAGAAGCCTACCTAATGGAACGATTCTTGACAAGGGAATATGGATCATGGGTCAAGATCAATGCTGCCACCCCACGGGTAATGTGGTACACAATAGAAATTCAATGGAGAACGGAGAGCCATGGAAAATTACAAGTTAAAAAACATAGAAATCCTAAAGGCCAATGAAACTCACTTGACTGCCAATTTTCTTGGAGGAATAATTTTCGAGGAGCCAAATTTAGCAAGAGAGATTTGAAAGGCATTGAGCAAGAAGTTCAGAATGAAATACACCAGGCATGACCCCAGCAAGCTAGTCACTAATTGTACATTTGCATTTTAACTCTTCCTCATCATTACCAAAGGTGAATTCCCTGATATCTATCCAAGATGTGAAACACTGCTTATCGGCTTGCCTGCTGAGGAGCTCATGGCTCAGCTCTGTAACTGCTGGAGCAGTGGAACTCATCATCTCCGCTATGTAAGACGAGTAAGATGCTTAGTAGAAGAAAGCATTTTCCAATGTTGAATAAACCCTTTGGCCTGAGCAATACATACATCATATATACATATGCATATATATATATATACATATACATGTACATATATATGTATATGCATATATATATATGCATATGTATATATGTATATATACATATACATGTACATGTACATATACATCATATACATATACATGTACATGTACATATACATATACATCATATACATCATATACATCATATACATCATATACATCATATACATCATATACACATATACATACACATACACATACACATACACATACACATACACATACACATACACATACACATACACATACACATATACATCATATTCATATACATACACATACACATACACATACACATACACATACACATACATATACATGTCATATTCTACAGTATAAATAACAAAGCTTTGGCAGTTATTAAAGCTGTTCCATAAGGATTTCAACTCATTCATGTTCTAGCACACAGATTTCCCCCATTTTCCTTAAGGGCCCATACAACACCTGCACTTAGGATAAAGACTTTCTAAGTACTAGATGCACAGAAAAGCACTTTGCTGTGTCAATTCAATTCTTATAACAATCATGTGAGGTATATTATTGTGACTTTATAGATGAAGAAACTGAAGCTTAGCACAGTGATCTAAAGGTCAATGAAACTCATCTGACTACCTCTACCCAAGAGGTAGAGGCCAGCTTTGAACTCATTGTCTTGAGCATCTATCTACCTCAGTCCTTCCAGGGATGAGTCATTGCATCTACAGGAAGCAGAGTACAGCTGTCCACACAGGGCAAAGCATGTCCACACACAGTGCTCAAGATTCAAACCACAAGTCTAGCAGAATGTTTTATTTACTTGGCAGGACTTCATTCAAATTTTGTCATATTGAGTGGGATTTAATTGATCAGAGTTCTCCAGAAAAAAAGAGAACAAATATGGTGTGTGTGTCTGTGTGTGTCTGTGTATGATTGTGTCTGTGTGTCTGTGGTGTGTGTGTGCCTGTGTATAGTATGAGTATGTAGTGTGTGTGCATGTATGTATGTGAGTGTGTGTAGTATGAGTATGTAGTGTGTGCATGTATGTATGTGAGTGTGTGTTTGTGTGTGAGAGTATGTATGTTTGAGAGAGTGTGTGTGTGTGTGCATGTGTGTATGAGTGAGAGAGTATGTGTGTGTGTGTCTGTGTGTGTGTACATATGGGACTGGCTCACATCATGTTAGAGGCTGACAAGTCTAAGTTGACAGTGTGAGCACATTTGCTACTTTTCTTGTTGCTCTAAATCAAATAAACCAAAACACATTCCAGTAGGAAAGATTCCTTGTGACTCCTGGTTTTGGAGAGTGCATCTCTCCTAGGAGAGAACAGGTGGCAGCTGGACGTTAGCTCTGTCCACAGTGGCAGGAGCATGAAGTAGTGGCTCTTTATGTTGTAACCCCCAGAAAGCAAAAGAAGCTGACTTTGTATTGGAGATGTGGGTTAGGCAGGGTATAATAACCTTCGAAGACCCAGCCCTTATGACCTCTTTCCCGCAGCTTAGTCCCACTTCTTGAATGATCCATAGCCTTCAAACTAGCATTAGAAGCTGAAAACCAAACATTCGAATTGGGAGCATGTGGGGGCACACTTCAGATGCAAACCATAGCAACAAGACAGAAGACTTGAAACACAGGAAAGAAGAAAATGCAGTTCAGGTCTGAAGGCTGCCAAGCCAAAAATACAGCTCAGCCTGTTCACAAGAGGTCTTGGATCAGCCTGTGCTCAGGAAGTCTCTGCTCAGCTGTGCACAGGGTCTTGGATCAGCCTGTTAGGAGTCCCGTTTTCTTGAGAAGTCAGCATGTTTGTTCAGCACAGACCATCAATTGAATAGATGCAGCTCCCCATAGTAGGTCTTTCTTTATTCCTGTGTTCCTGACATAATCAACTTAAAAGAAAAAAAAAAACCCCAATCAAACACAGGTTTATTTGAGTAGTTTCCACTCATGATCATGTGACTCAGATGCTTTGGGCCTGTGATGATTGGTGTAGCTCCTTATGGTAGGAACGCACAGGCAAAGATGCCGGTTCATTTCAGGAAGCCACAAGGCAACGGAAAGGTGGGAGTGCTGATATCTCACACCCTCAGCGAGCTAACTTCCTCCCAGGAGGTCCCACCTGCAGAAGATCCTACCATTTCCCAATAGCAGCATAAGCTTGGAACCACGCCTTCAGCATTTAGGGACTAGCTACATCATACAGTTTAATGCTCTCTGCCCAGGACACTGTTAATCACATCTCAGATACGTACAGATTATGCATAAAGTTTGCTATCACTAGAAAATAGCCTGATTGAATAATTTGAGGTTGGACATCAAAGGTACCACTCACGGTCTTTCCCTAATCAGCATGACCAAAGGCACCAGGCTGCCTGGGAACCCCTGGGAAGCATCTACCACCCTCAAAGGAGAAGACATCCTGCTCTGCTGTCTGGCAAAAGCCTAAAGGAGCTTCAAACGCTTTTATGTCTGTTCTTTTGTAAATTGATGCTTGAAATACATTTTTTTTTTTTTTTACAAACAGCAATATCCTATTGTTTACTGTACGGGAAGCTGGTCACAGAGAAAACCCACATTTGTTTCTAAGCTTAACTGATGGACATGATTTTCCTAAAGAACACCGTGGTTTGACCCCTTCCATGAAGACACACTGATGCTAGAAGCTGCCCGTCAATAGGAGACAGGCTGGGTTTGAGTTCATTCTGGGATTGATTTTTAATTGCCTGCTTTATCTTAGGAGCTCCTGGCTGCCTTCAGAATGATTGATTTGGGCCCCTATCACCTGCCACGCTTCCAGACACAGTGCTTGGCGTCAGTCACAGAGAATGAGCTAAGATGCTCAGAAGAATGTCGTTTTGCTCTGGGCAAAGGTTGTTTTATTGTCTATTCAGGTAAGATGCATATGCAAGTGGAGATGACAGGGAAAGGCTCTGGGCACAGATTTTGGCAGGCAGAGACCAACCAGGGGTTGGGTTTAGGGAGTTCATTCAAAGTCAGTCACTTTTTCTAGTGACCCCCATTTTCATACTATGTGTGTGCCATGGCTGACCCCTTTTTGTCTGGACCCTCCCCAGAAATAAAACACTGTCAAATGCTTTCCTATCATTGGCTATTTTTTCTTGTTCCTCCCCTATCAAGGGACTAAAAACAAGCATCTGAGTCCAGGAACATTCACACCTGCCATTCCTGGTAACTTCCATGCCCCACACAGAGCAGCCCAGAATGCATATTACAGGGAGTTTTTAAAGACAAAGAACACTGAAAAAACTACAGTTAGAAGCCATCTAGAGTAGGTTAAGGATAGCAGGTGGGCCTCCTGGAGGTGACCCACTGCTTTAGCAGGTCTCCAATGGATGAGCTCTATGAGACAAGGTCCTAAAGAGACTTCATCTCAGGATTGCTTCTCACAGCTGTTATGCCTTTGCTGTCCTTATAAAATTAATATTACATAATCCCTGGGTACTAGCCCATCCTATTGTGCAGATTTCTGCAGATTGTCAAAGATATATTGTCTTGTAATGAGGCTTTATAGACAAATAGATGATTTCTTAATTTGTAATGATGATCCTATAAGAATTCCTAAAATTGTACTAGCAATTATTAAGCCCTTTATAATAGGACTTCTAGTAAAGCCCTTTCTGATATAAAATCTGCAATGAGAACTATACCAGTCTTCATGTGATGAGTCAATTGCTTCTGGGATAGAAAGTAGTCATTTACAACTTAGGGATACATTCCTTTCAGCTGTAAAACAATTAACTGAAGGTCATAAAGGAGAACTAATGATTTATTGTAGGTGCTAGGACAGAAGCTAAAATACTGACTGGGTTTATCTATAGAAAACTTTGACGTTAACTTAGTCACAAAAATTATGGTTTTAGACTCTCTAGACCTGTGGAGCTAGTGACAGACAATGAATGTCTAGCTAGATAACTACTCTTAATGGAAACACATGTAAATCTCTCTGTTATAAACTTCTAATTCACTTTATGATTGGAATTTATGTTTGAACTTTTAGCGAACCTTTGTAAAGAAAAGGGGGGGTGCTGCTTGGAAAAAAATTATGTGATCTATTCCACTAGAAAAGGGACAAAATAATCACATTACAGGCATTGTGTTACAGGAGAGAGCAGGATTGGGAGGAGGAAGAAAGACAGAAGAGTAGAGTAACTTAGAAAGTAAGAGAGCCCCTGCCCACACTCTTTCTCCTCAGCTACCTTTAAGAGAGAACCAGAGCTCTGGAGCTGGCCTCCCACAAACCTAAAAGCCTTTTTTCTAAAACCCAAGTGAGATGAGTACCCACTCTCTATGCTCCTTTTCATGATGTTCTGGATATCTCGGGCAGATAGAAATCACGCTTAACAGACTTCACATGCTGCACAAGTTAAAAACCACAGCTTGATCCCCAGAGTCCACAGAAGGGTGGAAGGAGAAAACCAACTCCACAAAATTGTCCTCTGACGGCACACATGCATACACACACATGAACATGAACACATGTACACACATGCACAACATGCACACATACATGTGCACACACAAGTATACATGCACAACCATATGCACACACATACATGCACATAGGCACACACACACAGCAATACACACATGTTCCTCCCCCATCATACACACAGACTTACATGCATGGCAATACACATGTGTCCCTCCCCATCACACACACACACACACACACCACTGATAACCTAAAAAGGATAAAGAAAACACCATAATGAAACCAATTACTTTCTTTCTTTCTTTTTTTTTTTTTTTTGGATTTTTTTTTATTGGATATTTTATTTACATTTCAGATGCTAATCCCTTTCCCCATTTCCCTTCCCCAGAAAACCCCTATCCCGTGCCCCCACCCCTTTTCCATTTGGCTTTTATACAATTTTTTAAATGTTAATCAAGGGCTTTGTAAGTATGGTAATGCTCAATCAGAAGTGTAACCTAATACCCAACCTACCTATGTAAACTATCTTTGACTAGTGGAGACGCATGAACTTCTGCCTCCATGTCCCCTCTCTCTTTCTCTCTCTTTTTCTCTCTAATTACCGAGCTTCTCATCTACTTCATCTTCTCCTCTCCTTACTCCATCTTTTCCTCTCGGTGCTCCTTTCCCCTTAGCTCCTCCTACATATTACCCTTCCTGTTAAAATAAAGCTTTTCTCTCAGAATACAATTAGAGAATAATTATTCCTATTTGTACCAGTGAGGTACAAGATAGTCTTAATACCCAGTCCATCCTTTTGTTGACTAGCCAGAACCTCTGTATTCTCTCTTGACTAGAACACTTAGTTTTGAACCTGGCTTTTTCTTGGCTTTAGAATGAATGTCAGCTGAGAACCCTCCACTCAGATCTTTTCTCTCAAGGTAAATAGCCTGGATTGGCTATGAGTCTATAGGTCTTCAATGCCGTCAGAAATCCAGAATGACTAAATTAACTGAATTTATGGGAAGCACCCAATTACTTTCAATATTAACTTAAGAAGCTAATTTTAAAAAATGGTAACTATGTGAATGAAGTAAAGAATATAAAAATTACCTGGCATAATCATTCATTCCACGGTATATAAGAATATCACCCTGTAAACATGGAAAGCAATATTTAGCGTTTAAAAATAAACACTTAAACCAAAAATTAAAATTATATATTGAAATCCCCAAAAAGAAACACCATGGGCAAAATCAAGTCATCGTGGTTTAGAGAAGACCAGGCAGGGTTCTAAGGCAGTTGCAGTCACAAGCACAAAGGGAAATAAGACTTGTGCATCTCGCTAACCCACTGGCTGGCAGCCTCTCTTGTTGATGTTGGCATCCCATGCTTTATTTGCTAGCAAATTAATTTGGGCAGTGATCCCTATCATGAATCTCTGAATGGCTCACGGGGGCTGGTTTTATTACAAGAGGCCTTTTCTCTGCCGCCTGCAGCATCCTTTGCAAGGAGCAAGAGCTGGCAGAGATGCTGCCCAGCCTGCACAAGGCCAATGGCCCAGAACAAGCATCTTAGGTGAGTTCCAGCCCCCCAAAGCTTGTCCTCAGCTTTTGAAATCAGGCCTTGGCTCACCCTGACAATTGTCAGTACAGCTAAGAACGGATACAGAGATGAATCTTGTTCTTGGAACCTGACCTCTTTCCAGAGGGTTCTGTTTTCTCCTGAACTGCCTCTGATTCCAATCTGCTCAGATAGTGCCCTTGGCTCTCTGACACTTCTTTTCTCAGTGGGACAGCTCATTGCCTTCCAATCTCATGCTTGTCAAGCCATGCATCCGTACCCCCGAGGCCTTGACTAAACCACCTATCCCCGGGAAACTTCTAGGCAAACGTCACGCTTAGGATATTGGGAGAGTGCTAAAGAAATGCTTGCCTTTTGTAACCTGTCAGGACCCTAGATATTCAACATTCTAGCAACCGAGACATTCGGGTGCAAACAGGCAAGAAGAAAATGGATTGGGGATAAGACTATTTATTCATATTGCTTCGGCAATTTATGTTTTCAGGTTGTACTGGCTGGTTTTGTGTGTCCACTTGACACCAGCTGGAGTCATCACAGAGAAAGGAGCCTCCCTTGAGGAAATGCCTCCATGAGATCCAGATGTAAGGCATTTTCTCAATTAGTGATCAAGGGTGGGAGGGCCCATTGTGGGTGGTGCTGTCCCTGGGCTGCTAGTCCTGGTTTCTATAAGAAAGCAAGCTGAGCAAGCCGAGGGAAGCAAGCCAGTAAACAGCACTCCTCTGTGGCTTCTGCATCCACTCCTGCCTCCAAATTGCTACCCTGTATAAGTTCCTGTCCTGACTGCCTTTGGTGATGAACAGCAATGTGGAAGTATAAGCTGAATAAACCCTTTCCTCCCCAACTTACTTCTTGGTCATGGTGTTTTGTGCATGAATAGAAATGAATAGAAATGCATGAATAGAAATCATGACTAAGACACAGGTAGATTTAAATAAATATCTATTCATCCCAAAATGAAAGAAGTGTCCCACCCACGTCTAACATGGCAAACGTGCAATTTTATTGTGGTCACTAGAGAAGCATGGGTGGCCCAAAGGAAGTTGTATCATCAAAAGCCCACCACAGTATAGATGATGATTCTCAAAAGCTGTATCTCAGGAGCTCCTGACCCAATTTCCAGGCAGCTCCAACATGAATCTTTTCTCTCTAGCAACTCTCCTCCCTTTAGGAGGGGTGCTGTGAATTGGGAACTTGATGAGCTTCTAGAGCATCCTAAGTTTCAGGAACTTCCTGGGTGTTGTATGCTTCCTGGGTTTTATGATCCTCCCTAGGAAGGAAGGTTTCTATTCTTAGGAAATAGCTATACAACAGTAGCTAAGGCCTTCCTTGTACATTTCCCTGCAGCCATTTTACTAGAAGTTGAGGTAAAGTGATTGTGGGCCACTGTAAGTGTTAGCAAACTCCCTGTAGGCTTGTTTGTGAGTAGTATAACACTTCAGTGATTTCTACTTGAAAATTAAAATAAAGAATTATTGAGAACTGTGTGCATAGACAATCAGAAATATCAAAGTGCGGAAAAGTTCATTCAAATCCAATATTTACAGACAGTTAACATTGAGATGAAGTTTAGACTTTCAAGAAAAAAATTGAAGGACTTTGAAATGGGCAGCTAGGTGACTGGATGCCCTGCCCAGGGAACCTGTCTGTAGGGAGTAAGTGGGGACCCTGCCCACGTTGTCTGTTTTCAGGGACCTGCTTTTCTTGCCTTAACACTCTAAAAGAAAACTGACTTTAAAGCAGTTGAGTCTTGTCCTCCAAATAGTTAAATACATTCTTTTCTGGAGATGTGTTCTTGACTGTTGCCCTGAGAATATGAAGTCATCTTGATTTTAATTATAATTAATTAATTAATTAATCAAATTAATTATTTATTTTGAGACAGGGCCTCACCATGTAGACCTAGGTGGTGTAGAACTGTTTTGTATAAAGCAGGGTAGCCTTGAACTCACAAAGATCTACTTGCTTCTGCCTCCCAGGTTCTGAACTTTTGTGTGTATGTGGCGGGGGTGGGGGGAGGTGTCTGTATATGGAGTTCTTTGATCTGATTGAAACATCTTAAATAGTTCCCTCATTAACTTACAATTTAAATCGTTAAATGTTCATTTAATAAAAACATTTTTATTTATCCATCTCTCTGTCTCTCCTTCTCTCCGTCTCTCTGCCAATGCAAGAGTCTGACTTTGCTGGAACTGAAGGTCGGGTCCTCTGGGGCTGGGGCAGACTTGACTGTTGTAACTCATGCCTGGAAAACGGTGTCTTGCTAAAGGCCAAGGCCTTCTGTGGACTCCTGAGCCAGCAAAACTTCTGCACACTGGTTCAGCTTTATCAGGAGTGAGAAATTGTGGAGTTTTGTGTTTATTTCTAGCATGCTTATCTTTGTTTGGGCTTTTTTAAAAATCAGATTAAAGAGTCCCCATCTGTTTTCCGTTAGCTTCCAGTTTTCGTAAACAGTGAGTGCTGAAACCTGCTGCCTGCTCAGTGTTTTTTAAGATAGGTTTTTTTTTTTTTTTTTTTTTTTTTTTTTATAATTTGTTGTCAAGTTTTGGCTGCAGTAAAATGAGCAAGAACGTCTGCCAATCTTTTTCCAGCTTAGAATGAGTTCGTATTTAGTATTTTTAATCACCAGTGGTTTGTTTTGACCTTTTATTTCTTCTTGAGTTAATTTTGCAAAGTTGCAGTTGCTGTAAAACTGCCTGATCTAAGATTTGAATCTGTGGAATCATGCTGGCTCGTGATCCTAGGCATCCACCACATCCTGCACTTAGTGTGTCCATCCTGCACTTAGTGTGTCCTTACTACTCCCTGTGGTTGTGTTCTCCTCATTTTTTCCAGAATGACCTCACCAAGAGCTTGCACGTTTTAGAAATCCTTACCAGTGCTTGCTTTGACTTTGTACTTGGTTGGTTTTCTCCTTTGTTCTTATGTTATTTGATCTTCCCTGTCTTGCCTGTGACATCGAATGCTAGAGTCCTGGGCTCCGTCACATCTAGTCTTCTCAAACTTTACCATACAAACCCCAGACACGGTCAATGTCAGTGAACAGTAGGAAAAGAAATCTTTTTATTATGGTTAGTGTTTAAGTACAGTTTGATGAAAATCACATATTCATCAAGTGATGGCCCAAGTAGGGCAGAGATTACACTGGAAATGTCAGACCAGACAAGATAAATAATAAAGCGGGAAGGCATGACTTGAGACTGTAAACATGTTTAGCCAAGTCATAAAAATGCTCATTTTCTGAACTCATTCATTAGATACTCATTTTGCAAGTATTTCTGTAGTATTTGCAGGGTAACAGAGGGACACGGTGAACAAGTCCAGCAGTCTCTGCCCTCCTCAACTTCGCATTGCAGTAAAGGAAAGATATAATAAATCGGAAGATAAAAATATGTTACGTGATTTCTGATGGAATAGGGCATGTAAAGAAAATGCGTAGAGGGGCCAAAGGTTAGCGGGCCAGCCATTTTGGACTCTTTCTTCATGTTTATAGATATCCGGTAGGGAGCCTGCTGTAGTGACGGATGAGATGCTGTCCATGAATCTCAGACATCTGAGTACTTAGTCCACAGTTGATGGCTGTGGGAAGGGTGAAGAGGTCTGGTTGGAGGACGAGTGTCAGTGGGAACAGGCTTTGGAGTTTCAAAAGACTTGCTCTGTTCCCAGCATGCCTCTCGGCCTCTCTTGAGAGGATGTAAGTGCTCAGCCCTGTACCAGAGAGACTCGGCTGCTGTACCAATGCGGCTCAGCCCTGTACCGGTTCGGCTCAGCCCTGTACCGGTTCGGCTCAGCCCTGTACCGGTTCGGCTCAGCCCTGTACCGGTTCGGCTCAGCCCTGTACCGGTGCGGCTCGGCCGCTGAACCAGTGCAGTGCCTGCCTGCCTGCTGCCATGCTGCCTACCATGTTAGCAATGGCTGCTAACCCTCTGGACTTTCAGCCCCCAGTAAATCCTTTATTAGTTGCCTGGATTGTGATGTCTTATCCCAGCAACAGAAAAGTAACTAAGACACCTACTTTCACATGTTTTGTGAGGTTTTAAGGGAATATATAGTATTTTGTATTTCAATTACAAAATATAGTAGAGACATAAAACGCAATTGGAATAAAAATAAAAACTGTGTATACTGATTTTAAGACAGGAAAACAGATGGATATCTTTGCTCAAGGATGAACAGCTTTATTGCTTTATAAAATATAATAGAGTTGTTTTTTTTTTCTGGAACACCTGAGGATCTGGTGAGTTAAAAGGTAAAGAATAGAAAAGACTGTTGATGTGATTCTGGTGATGTTCCCCCTCACCAGGGCTCACCAGGGCTCACCAGGGCTCACCAGGACTCACCAGGGCTCACCAGGGCTCACCAGGACTCACCAGGACTCACCAGGGCTCACCGGGGCTCACCGGGGCTCACCAGGGCTCACCAGGGCTCACCAGATTCTTGCCTTTTCCTTCCTGTTCTATGAACTCTTCCTCAGAGAGACTCTTGTTGTCTCTCCAGCCATGTAGCCATGAGAAGATTGCCATGATTTCCATTGTAATGGTTAGCTTTGATTGTCATGTTGAGTAACTTAGAATCAGCTGAGAAGAGAGTCTCAATGGGCTATTGCTTACAGTGTGCAGCTCTTTGATGGACTGTCTTAGTCAAGTTCATTCATGTGCCAAGACCCAGACCACTATGGTTGGCACCATTTTCTAGGCAGGGAATTCTGCACTCAGTGAAACACCAAACAAGCAAGCATGTGTGCATTAATGTCTCCCCACTCTTGACTGGGGATGCAATGTGACTGTTCAAAGTTCCTGCCTCCACTTCCTCACAATGATAGAGTGTACCCTGGATTTGTAAACTGAAATAAACTTCTTCATCCCATAGGTTGCCTTTTGTCAGATTATCACAGCGACTGTAAGGAATCTATAGCAGCCATTCTTTAGCCTAGGTTGTAGAAACTCAGGAAGCAGCCAAGGTTGCCACAGCTATGAAGAGGGGCTAACTGGACTCTGTAGAGCTGATGTCGGAAGCTGAAGATGTAATACAAACCTCTGGGACCTCCCTGTTGGGTCTTGAAAGGGTATCCTGGTTCTTGGGTTGTGGGTTCGTCCATGCCCCCAGAACCCAGGCTCCTGACACTCGGTCTGATCTCCATTCAGACCTGCACCCTTCAGTCACAGGGCACAGGTAGAGGGCGTGATAAACAGGCCTCAGGCCCTAGAGAGATTTACATACTAATGAGGTACCTGAAGGCCAGAGGGTGGAGCCAAATAAGCATTCCTCCCCAGCCCCCCATCCCCTCTTTCCCTCCCTATTTAACTCAGCACTGCCCTGGGTTTGGGGGGGCGCATCCAGATCCATCTACCACCTGTCTTGCCAATAAACTCGTTTTGGAAACCCAAGGACTTTCTCGTGTGTTGGGGCCGCGTGCTGTGAGGAGCCGTGGAGAGGCCTTTAGTGAGTAGCCAGGCCTAATTTCCAGCTGGAGGAACCCAGAGCCTTCTCAGCAAACTACACACAGCATGGCCTTGGTGTAAGGAACTCTGCGGTTCCCCAGCCACAATTACCTACACCTCCCTATCCTCTCAATTCAGATTTATTTTAAAGTAGGTTCTTTTTGGTGAAATTTCTTTCTGACTAGCAAGAGGAGAGCCTTATAAGGTTTCCAAAGGCAAATGATACATTCTGGAACATTCTGGAATGCTGTACTCTCTGTTGAGAGCACCCTAAACTGAGTGATGTTTGAGTGCTCACTTTGCTGGGTAAAAGCTGCAATGGTCTCAGATAGGGTTTGTCTGAAGACACCACTGCTAGGTGCTCCCAACCAACGCCTCCTTTCTTACCCCCAAATTCTTCTTTACTCTCTTGAATTTTTTTTTTCAAAAAGATATTTTCTGGAGATTGTAGAGGCAGAGGGATGATGCAGGTACTCATAAAATATTATCCAAAAATGTATGCTGTTAGTTTGAACTTAAATGTATCCTCCTACTTCGAACTTTTTGAAGTTTTTCTTTGTTTTGTTTCATTGGCTACATATTCTCTTTTTCACAGGGCTACTAATCCAGGTCTTCATTGACAAAGCACAGTTGCAAATGGGAGATGGGGTTGGTCAGTAAGTAGAGAAGTAAGACTTTCTAGAATAGTGGGAATGGTTTAAGAAGTTGTTCACCCACTTGTGACTTACTCTCCAGGGAGACTCACCTATTAAACAAGCCTTTGTGTGTTGGCTGCAAACAGCCAGTCCCCAGTGACAAATCATCAATTCTCTGTGAGCTCTGTTCTACCTGGAAGCAGTGGGTCCAGCCTGACATCCTCATTGAATATAAAACCAAGCGACTCAAGAGTGTGTTTCTTGGGATCATGCATTTTTAACTAGCTTTACTACGTTTTAGCAACAATGTTGCGCTCAAAGCACAGGAGAAATCCATTCTCTGAAGCCTAAAGAAGAAAAGGACTAAAAATAAACAGGGGCATCCTTCTTGGAGTTACTATTGCTGTGCTGAAACACTATGACCGAAAGCAAGTTGGGAAGAAAGGATTTATTGGACTTATGCTTCTATATTCTTTGTTCATCACTGAAGGAAGTCAGGGTAGGAGCTCAAACAGGGAATGGACTAGGAGGTGGAAGTTGATGCAGAGGTCATGGAGGAGTGCTGCTTGCTTGCTTTCTCCCCATGGCTTGTTCAGCCTGCTTTCTTATAGAACACAGGACCACCAGCCTAGGGATGACACCACCCACAATGGGCCAGACACTTCCACATAAGTAAGAAAATGTCCTACAGGCTTGCCTATACTCTGATCTTATGGAGGCATTTTCTTATTCGAGGTTCCCTCCTCTCAGTTGACTTTAACAGTATCAAGCTATGAAACTAGCCAGCACAACTGACCCCTTGCCGACACACAAATGCATCACTTCCCAGTTAGAGTATTTCCTTTCTCGTTTACCCTCAAGAGGCCATGTTAATATTCCCATCACAACTCAAAATATAAATAACTTTAAAAGTCCAGTCTTTGAAAACTTAAACACATTACAAGTTTCTTGAAAAATATAAAAATCTCTCAATAGTTCAAAGTCTTTCAACTGTAGGCTACTGCAAACTAAAAATTAAGTTAAATACATTTTTACTTCAAGAAGGAAGAACCAAGACATAGTCACAGCCTGAACAAAGCAAAACCAAACTCCAACTGTAAATTACACCAATGTCTAGGATCTGTTGATAATCTTCTGGGCTCCTCCAAAGCCCTGGGTCACTTCTCCAGCTCCAGCTCCTAAGCTAGTGCTGGCTTCATTTCATGGCCGATGCTGTTCTTGGTGGTCATCCCGTGGTACTGGCAGCTCCAAATTGCCAAGGTCTCTTGCTTCAAGGGATGTGCTTTCACCAATAGCTCCTCTTCATGGTGCCAAGATTCAGCTTCTCAGTATGGCCCCTTTAATCCTAGGACTTTAACTGCTACTGAGGCTGCACCATCCCCAACAGCACCCTGGCCTCTCACAGGGCCAAACCTCAGCATCACTCTATGGCCGCCCCTTCATGGCTTCAAAACCAGCACTACCTGAGTGACTGTTACACATGATCAAGTTCAGCTTACAACACAGGGTGCACTCTCAGCCACCTCTGGACCACAACTTCTATGCTGACCTTGAGAAAACACTTCCCACAGAAGATTCCACCTCAGTGATTAAGAGAATCCCAGCACTTGGGAGGCAGACACAGGCAGATTTCTAAGTTTGAGGCCAGCCTGGTGGATTTCTGAGTTCGAGCCCAGCCTGGTCTACAGAGTGAGTTCCAGGACAGCCAGGGCTACACAGAGAAACTCTGTCTTGAAAAATAAGAGAGAGAGAGAGAGAGAGAGAGAGAGAGAGAGAGAAGAGAGAGAGAGAGAGAGAGAGAGAGAGAGAGAGAGAGAGAGAGGCCTTCTTAAATCACCATTAATTTCTCGGCTTCACTGACCAGCCTCGAGTGAGCGACTCAGCAAAGGTTTTCTGGTATCTTGTTAATCACAGCTGATCCTTCAGCCCCAGCTAATCAGAACAACAGAATCTTAATCCAAAATAGCAAATGGCCCCAATAGTGTCTTTAATCTTCCCTCTGAATTCTCACAAGCCAGGCCTCCACCGTCTGAACTACTGTCAACAGTCTTATCCTCCAAGTTCCCACAGAACAGCTCACTGAGCTCTCAACACTCAGTGGATTTTCTAGCCCAAAGTTCCAAAGTCCTTTTATAATCCTCCCCAGAACATGCTCATGTCCACCATAGAAATAGCCTCATAATTCTAGTAGCAATTTCTTTCCTAATTAGAGTTACTATTGCTGTCATGAAACAGCATGGCCAAAATTAAGTCAGGGAGTGTGCTCGATAGTTTCATGTCAACTATGTCAACTTAACACAAGCAGGTCATATGAAGGGGTGGGGTGGGGAAGGAAGACTCAATTAAGAAAACGTCTCTATTCGATCAGGTTGTAGGCGAGCCTGTAGGGCATTTTATTAATTAGTGATTGACAGGGGAGGGTCCAGACCATTGTGGGTGGTGCCATCCTGGGCTGGTGGTCTGAGTCCTAAAGCAGGCTGAGCAAGCCAAAGGAAGCAAGCCAGTAAGTAGCACCCCTTCATAACCTCTGCATCAGCTCCTGCCTCCAGGTTCCTGCTCTGTTTGAGTTCCTGTGGATAGGGAAGCAGGAGCTAAATAAACCCCTTTCTTCCCAAGTTGCTTTGGTCATGGTGTTTTATCATGACAATGGTAGCCCTTACTAAGACAGGACAGACAAAGCGACAAAGAGCCAAGAGCCATGGAACAGAGCTGAT
This sequence comes from Rhabdomys pumilio, assembly GCA_030674055.1. NCBI lineage: Eukaryota > Metazoa > Chordata > Mammalia > Rodentia > Muridae > Rhabdomys > Rhabdomys pumilio. The sequence continues at coordinate 73,709,967 of JANHMN010000011.1, read as the reverse complement.
TACTGGCTTGCTTTTTATGGCTTTCTCAGTCTGCTTTATTATATAGCTCAGGACCTAGCATTGGTACAGCCTACAGTAAACTGGGTTCTGCCATGTCCGTCATTAAGAAATGCAGAACAGACCATTCTGGTAGGTAACTTTTCTATACTGAGGTCTTAGTTCCAGATAACCCTAGCTTGTGCCAAGTTGACAAAAGAACAACAAAGTGACCCAAACAGCCTCTCAAGAAAAAGAGATACACTTGATAAATGGATGTGTGGATATGTGGGTGAATGGATGGACACATGAACAGACATGGTTCTAAAGGTTGAATGAAATAAAAGGAATGGGCATCTCACTGGTTTAGAATGAATAATATAAATATCACTGCTTTTGCAAGCTCAGATACACACCCCCAAAATCTGAATTGATTTCCTTTTTAAGAAGCCATTGAGGCAGGAAGGGAGCCATGAATATGAGCCATAGAAGGGAACTAACCATTAGAAGATTATTCTCAGGAATACTGTTTGTTTCATATGTACCTTCCATGCCTAACGGAAAAATATCCAATCACAATTAGAAGCAAGAGAAGATCTAGTGGCAAGCTTGCCTGTAGTTTATCTTAAGGTAGCCTTTGGGACAACATGAGCCACTGACGGGAAAGGCATAGGGACTTTAACTCGTGCAAATGGTTATTACAGAGAGGCTGGGAGATGGGTAATGTAAAGTGAACATAACAAGACATGCTCAGGGAATACCTCTCTTGCCCTACACAATTAAAAGCTCCTGGATCTGAAACCAGTGGATTCTTCTTCCACCTGCTTACTCAAGCCGACTCCGGCTGTGGGGTGAACTTCTTACTTTCCCTTTTAACAAATCTTTGTTTTTACTCTCTGTGCTGCATTTCCACGCTTTGTTCAATTCTTCATTTGAGACAAGAAGAATCTGGACATCCAGTAACATCATCATGAGCAACTGTACATTAAGAGAGGATGGAATATGCTCTGGCACCACGGCATCCAACACTCAAAATAGTAGAGCAAGCCAGATCACACACTCAGAAGGAGAACAACAAAAATAAAGTGAATATTTAATGGTGTGTAGTCTCTGATGGCTGTAGGCATCTTAGGAATGATTGGATCGCTCTTCTGATTCAACAAAACAGTTCTCTTGTCCTCTAGTGGGGGAAGAAGGAGGAGAAGGAGGAGCAGGAGAGGAAGGAGAGGAAGGAGAAGAAGAAGAAAAAGTAAAAGAAGAGGAAGAGGACAAAGATGAAAAAGAGGAAGACAAAAAAAAAAAACAAGAATTGTTCAGAATCATAGTAAAAAGACTATAAACAATGTAATGTTGGAATCAAGTTGACCCAGCAGGCAGGGAAGTTCAGGACTTTGGGTCAGTCCTCAATGACACCTAACCCATCCAGCCCCAGATGGAAGATTTGTGTGTTAATTTGGCTAGGCAGTGGTACCCATGCATTCCATGAAACACTCTCACTCAGCTGCAGCTTTAATGATATTTTTCCAACAACCCACGATCAGCTGACTTTAACTATAAGTGATTACCCCTGGTAACAGGATAGTGTGTATGTGTGTGTGTGTGTTCCACTCTGAGAAACAAAATCTGCAGCTCCTTGCAGAGGCAGACACGTAAGTTCCAACTTACCATCCAGCTTGTCAGCCTCTGTGCTCTAATGTCCACACCCAGAGGAGTCAGCCACAAAGCAAGTGTCTGAATATGCTGCAATGAGAAGTATCTCTCTATTGCTCATATCTACAGTTCTGTGTCTATCATCTATCCACCATCTTGGTTGTCTATACTATGTCGATGTGCCATCAACATTTATCTATGTTACATATAATACATCCATCACATCTGCCATGTCTCTAGCTGCCCGTACAGGATGGCTCTTTTTTTTCTGGAGACTCCTGGCTGATTCGATTCTGAGCCTTATTTCAATATGAAAGTGTTTCCTGCAGGTGTAAGATTCCAATGCAAACTGGTGTTTACTGTGACTGAATTGTATGCACACTTTGAGGACACTGAGGGAGATTTTCTGATGATCTGCCTGGGCTCTGAAATGAGGCTGAGCAGGTAGAAAGATTGGAAATGAGCCTGTGTGAGACTTCCCCCAGGGTGGCTTTCCGGTGTCTAATGAACGTAACTTCTGGCAGACAGACAAATGTGTGCGACCTGCTTGATATCTTGGACGGATTCTGTCTGTGGAGAATGAGGAGACACATTCTCTCTTCTAGCTGCTTCGGCTCTTCTCAGTCCGTGCTGTAATTAAGCTTTCAAATATCTGGGACTGCAACACTTGAATGATTTTCTTAAGGGAAGAAGGCAAGAAATACAAAGCAGTTCAATTTAACTAAAATGAAGTTCATTACAAAAATGAATAAACGGTGGCGGTGATAATTACCAACTCAAAGCCACAAAAAAACTGGTAATGTCTGGTTAGGAAATACAGCTCCAGTTCACCCCATATTTAATTCAAATTTTAATTTACTTCTGATTTCTGTAATCGAGGTGCGGCGGATCTGGTTAAAGACAAGAACACGTCGAACCTCCAGGGCTTTCTCACATTTTTCTTTTTGCTACTTTCTTGTTCTGATGAAATAAGGGGGTTCTTTAGGCTCACACTCATAGGCTCACACCCAAGATAACTGAGCTCCCGGCAGAGAAGGCAGCACCCTTCCTCTCTCCTGTGAGTGAATATTATATCTTCCCAGGCAAACCTCCACAACAGACAAATGCCAATGTTATCTCCTCTCTGTTCTCTCTCAATAGTCCCCACCAAGCCAGAGAGATGCTTTAAAAAAAAAAATCACTGTAGAGAGTCTTCAGATAAGCATGTCAGCTGGCAAGGTGCTTACCTAGCAAGCATAAAACTCTGTGTTTCATCCCCAAGACCACACAAAGACACAGGCAGGCAGCGCTTGTCTGTAGTCCCAGAACTTGGGAGGTGGGTATGGGAGGGTCAGCAGTTCAAAATTATCTTTTGGCTACATTGAGCATTGGAAGCCAGTTGGGGCTATGAGAGGCTTTTCTTATAAAACAAATAAAATGCTATACAATAAATGGCCATTATCTTGGGGGCTACAATTACTCTGATGAAACACCACAACCAAAAAGCAAGTTGTAGATAAAGAAAGTGTTTATTTGACTGACAGATCCACATCACAGTCCATCACTGGAGGAGTCAGAATACACACTCAAGCAGGGCTGCCACATAGACGGAAGAGCTGATGCAGAAGCCATGGAGGGGTGCTTGGCCTGCTTCTCATGGTTTGCTCAGTCTAATTTTTTTATAGAACCCAGGACCACCAGTCCAGGCATGGCACCACCCACTACGGGCTGGGCCCTCCCCCACTGACTACTAATTGAGAAAATGCCTTACAGCTGGATTGATTTATGGAGGCAATTTTACAATTAAGGTTTTCTCCATTCAGATGACTCCGGCTCCTGTCAGGTTCACATAAAACTAAGTCAGAACCTTGTCAACTTGAAACACAAACACATCACTCTTCATTCTTGTTCATTCCCAAGATCTAACATTAACATCAACATCACAATAGAAAACATTTTACAAACTTAAAAAGTCCCAGGGTCTTTACAAATTCAAACACTCTAATACTGAGCCTCCTGTAAAATCCAAAGTCTCTTTTAAACCCCAAGTCTCTTTTAAAATTTAGCTTCTCAATTGTGAGATTCTATAAAACAAAAAATTATCTGAATACTGTCTTATTTCAAGAGGAAAGAACCAGAGCACGTTCATAATCTCAACAAAGCAAAAACAAACACCAAAAGTTAAATAACTTAGTGTCCAGTGTCTGAGATTCACTCACGATCTTCTGGACTCTTCCGAGGGGCTTGGGTCACCTCTGCAGCTCTGTCCTCTGCAGCACACACAGCTTGTCTTCCAGGCTTCAGCTGGCTTGGCTCTATTCCACCTCTGCCGCTGTTCTTGGTGCTTATCCCCATGGTATTGGACTTCTGGGATCCCTTGCTACAACTAGGCTGCACTTTCACCAATAGATTCTCAGGGCTCTCTTCAGGGACCGCAACCCCACCTCACAGTGCAAAGCCTCAGCTACTTTCTATGGCTCCTTCATCCTTCAAAACCAACACCATCTGGGTGACTCTTACACTATTACGTTCAGCTGCTAGCACCAGGCACAACTTCAGCCAGCTCTGGAACGCAGCTCCTGGGTGCTGACCCTGAGGAAACTCTTACTGCATTGCCCAGCAATGCAGACTGTCATGACCAATGTCCAGCAATGCAGACTGTCATGACCAATGTCCAGCGATGGAGACTGTCATGTCCAATGCCCAGCAATGCAGTATTGTCATGGTCAATGCCCAGCGATGCAGACTGTCATAACCAATACCCAGCAATGCAGACTGTCATGTCCAACACCCAGCAATGCAGACTGTCATGGTCAATGCCCAGCAATGCAGACTGT